>JAVQJF010016912.1:0-13719 GCA_036023855.1 Gadopsis marmoratus | reverse complement strand
ACATTTCGCTTATCATCCCCCTCCATTGACACTCATGTTGTATTTTGAATGAGATAACCAACACTTTAATAATTTAGTGGTCATCATTTTTGTTTTCCAGATTTAGAATACTGATGATTAATTCACCTCAATTATCATGGTTTTCTAAGTAAAAAGTATCGGTATCGATATCGGCAATACTGGCCCTGTATTTACTTGGTATCGGATCGATACCAAATTTTGTATAATCGCACACCACTATTAGAAACCCTGAGAAAGCTGCAGTGCTGGGAGAAGTATGCACATAATTTGCTTAAGTAATACTGCAAGCATTCAAATCATGCATTCAAAATTTTACTTGTAGTATTAGATTATTGTTACTGGCACTGTGTAAGATTAAAATAAGCAAAATTGTTTTTTGGTAGTATTTATCTAGAATAATGCATTATATTTTATATTTAAAACGCTGAATGTGCCATCTGCACAGTAACTAAAGCTGTTAAATAAATCTAGTTGAGTAAAAAGTACGTTATTTCCCTCTGAAATGTAGTCATCTCATCAAATGTATGTACTAAAGTAAAGTTTACTTACTGTACAGTACTTTAATAAATCCTTATGGTCTGGCTGTTAACCACCATTGGTTAATTTATATTACATTCAAAAGGTGTATAAAAGAGTTTTTAACTTTTGACTTGGTGTTAGAAGAAGTGATCTGTGTTTTGGGGGGTAAACTTTGGAAAGTGTTTCTAAAAGTAGTGGCAAACAACAAAACAAACCACTTTTTCATAACATGGTCAATGCCTTTTTAACAAATTAAAAAAACAACATATCCTTTATATAAAACTTACACATGCCTATAAAGAGTAACATCAGCTGAAGCAGGTTAAAGTGAATTTAGCTGTATTTGTAATCATAAAATATTGTTGGTGTTGATATGTCATTTCAGATGAGTGTGGAAGTGGAAAGAAAATTTCAATGCAATACTGACACCCTGAAAACACTGGAGGAGATCGGGGGTACGTGTTTACTTTGTGGTTAGCACACACTTCCTGCATGGGTATATTTAGAATTGGGGCATTTAACTGATGCTGTGATCCACGCCAACTTATAAATGGTCACTGAAGGACAGCATTTAATGGTACTAATTTCTGTGGTTTGCACTGTAACTGTAGTGACTGGCCATCTGTCTCTTGATGATATTAAAGTTTAATTATGTGTATCAGCCTCATTAGTACTTTTATATTTATTTATCCATTTTTTGAAATTGTCTCTCTCTTTTCCTCACACTTCTTTTACTCAGCAGTGTGTGTTGGTCAGCGGCAGTTTCTTGACCAGTACTTTGACACTCCCAACTTTCACCTGACTCTGAGAGACGTGTGGCTGCGTAAACGTAAAAGCTGCTGGGAGCTCAAGTGCCCAGCAACAGGGACAGAAGAGACGAGTGGAGAACAATCGGAAGCGGCGGCACTGTGTACTCGCTACAGGGAGATAACCAATCTACCTGAAATTCAACAGAGAGTGAACAAGGTCATAAAAGCCGCTTGTGAGGACCGAGAGACGGAGACCAGCTCCTCACAGGAGGATGGGTCTTGGTTGAGAAGAATGAATCTGGTATGCTTTGCAGAGTTTACAACTGTGCGGCGGTCGTTCACTTTAGAGGGGGAGGAGGGGGTGAAGATAGATCTTGACCAAGCTGACTTTGGCTACCATGTGGGAGAGATAGAGGTCCTCATTCCAGAGGGAGGGGATGTGCAGTCTGCCTTGGAGAAGATTGAAAGAACGGCTCAAAAGCTGGGTGAGATCAAAGCTGTCAAACTGCCCAACCCTTTGTATAAACATAACACATTCGGTATCACGTGTTATGTTCATCAAGTACGATCATAAATATATATATTTTTTTCTTCTTCACAGGCCTGACTGGAGATCAGCGAGTAGAAGGGAAAATGAGTGTTTACCTTAAAAGGAACCACGCAGAGCACTATGCAAAACTACTCCGTGAACATGTTTTGTAGAACATTATACATGTTCAGTAACAGTTGCAGCTAAATAGTGTTTAAAATATACATATATGCAAATCAGAAGTATTATTTATTAACTCTATGCACTGTATTCACTTATTGTAAAGACCTAATAAATGTAAATCTCTCAAGACATTTCCTGAATTTGAAATTTTAGATAACCTCAGTAGGCCTCTCAAATCTACACTGCTGTCATCTCCACTTGAACCTTTATGTGTTTTCGTCTGGCTGTAATATGGCGAATGTGAGAGGGACAGTGAATGCTGGAAAAACTGTAAATGGGGTGCAATACTGTCCATTCACTATTAACAATGAGAGTTTTCTACTGTGTTGTATTTAAAAAAACAAACCCAGATGATATTCTGTGTTTCACCCCCAGCACAGTATGAAGGTTTCTATTTTAATTTAGGTGTGCAAATATGGCTGCCTCTTCTCTTACATCACCAAGCCTCCTGCATGATCAAACGTTTTGCAGATCACACTCGGTGCCCGTTTTCACATTTAAAAATCTTTACATGGGTTTAGACTGGCTAATATGTTCAGCTTCAAGTCATACTGTTAAAAACATGAATGAATTCTCCATTGTATTATAATGGTTAAGTTTGAATTATCGAATAACGGTCAGCAAAGAGCTCAATGTACAAATGTATGAAGGACAAAATAATAGATAAAATTTCTTGCATTGCAAAAAAAAAAGCACAGTATTTTGATAACGCTATAGTAATTCAAAGATTTGGCCTGTGATTACTCAAATTTACACAAATTTGCTCATGGACGTAGGATGGGTATAGATGAAACCATTCAGCCATCATTACATACCTACTTTCTTCACGAGGTCTAAATCAGAATAACATAACTAATGAACGGCTCATTTCCCAAGCCTTGTAAATAAGGCACAGCATTTAACACATAACCTGGTGACATTTTATTAATGTGTTTGCATTTAGATTTTTTTTCTGTTTACCTAATGTTAACTTCTTCAATTTAACTTTATAGTCAATGTGTTTGCTATATTTTGTTAAAACCTATGCCAATTAAATAGGCGTTTAACTGGGTTTGAAGGGCAGCATGAGTACCCCATCACTCCATCTAGCTGAAGCAGAAGAAAATATGACGGAACGAGCCATCTCATAAGAAATAATGCAACATCTGCAACAAGAGATGTATCTTGTTACCATGACAAAGCATGTAATTGTAATACGAAAATGATCTCGGTTGAATTGCCAAAGCATTTTTACATAACAGATATTTTCTGATCATAACGAGATAAGTTAAATGCAGTGCTGCCACGGGTATTCTGCAGAAAAAGATGAGCAGAAGCACTAAACGAAGGAAGACTTTTTTGCAGCACGTTCTTGTTAAGGAAGATGCATTAAATTTTATGCAGTTAGTATGCAGACACTGCAGGCATTAGTCTATTCTGCAACTTACAGCACACATCCCTGCAGTACTGTGTTGACAGCACTACTTGATTCCTCCATAGGAGAGAGAGACTTGTAATAAAAGATGAGTTACCACAGTCACGCATCGGCCATCATCTTCCATTTCAGGCTGTGACCAATCAGTCTGAGGTGATGGAAGAGGTTTCTGAGAGGTTGAAATTAGCCCTCTGATGGATTGTTCTGCTGGTCTTGTCTGTACTGTACCAACACCAGCACCTGTTGTGGGCAGCTTTGTCTGGACACCTGTCATCCAAACACACAATAACAGATTGTATACAATATAGACGAATGTTACACATGTGAGCATTTTCACACAGAGAGCAATCATCAGCCGTTTAAGACACACACCCAGGCTTCTCCTGTATATCAGTCTTCGTTCTGACAGCTGCGTCCCCACAGTCCTGGTCCTGATTGCAGGAAGACTACACTGGAGGCCAATTTCATTCACGACCACTGAGTTACACTGACAGGCCGCATCTGTTCTTCTTAACCAAAATGCATCTGCCTCCTTCATCAAAGACAAAAAAAAAACAATATTGTAGTTACATTTGGTTTTGGTCAAAAGTACAGTAATTACAAATAATAAAAAAGAAGAATGAAAGACCACCTCACATTCACCACCAAAGCCTGTTTAACTATTTAACCCACCTTTACTTCAGCTTTGTTTATGGTATAATGGACACAGGATGTCTGATTTTGAAAGTAATACAGTGCAGACTTCATAGAAAATCTTGTCTATGGGTTCAGGGTTCAACATGCCTGTGGGTTTTTTATTTAAAGCAACTTTATTTGGCAAAGTCAACATACAGATAACAGTTAGAGCCAGGGTTAAACAACCAGGCAAATAGGAAACACGGCATACATATCAAATATGTACATTTAAAGAGAAAAAAAATAAAAGAATAAAAAAATAGCAATAGAAAATACAAAGTTCAGGATTATTCAGATATACCTTGTTGCAGGGGGGCGTGCGAGTCAATGCGTATGACGTCACAACCGACGCGCTTGCGTCAGAGCTACGTGCTACGCGCTGACGCCGAAGGGACGGTTCCAAGGCATAAAGCGACAGCCCCGGCACACTTCAGAACAAAAACTTTACAGAAGCGAGTTATTAACAACAAACGCGTTTTCATTCAGGTGTCAAGACACGACAGCTCGCCGCTTGCTTTTATATCGCCGAGCTATGCTACGGCGACGTTAGCTGACTTCGGCTAGCTGCTGTTAACTAACACCCCACCTCAGGCAGCCGCTCGGAGAAAAGCGTTTCTTTGGGAACGTCGGCCGGTAAACTAAATACTTACGCGCTTAAGCCACGTTGGGTTCCCGGGGTAAATGAATGGCACCGCGTCAGGCTTCAGAATCAACTTTTTGGCAAAACCCATGGACCGTTGAAAGAAGTTCACGAAACAGTCTTCGCTAAAATGTGCGCCGCAAATGCGGATTCCCACTGCGCTTGAAGGTCTGCTGGAGCTCCGTTTATAAATAAAGTCCATCCATTTCTGTTTCAGCTCAGGATTCCTTGGCAGATAGTGGATGGAGGCTCCTGGCGCTGTTTTGCATCCTAAAACAGCGCAGTCTGACATATTTACAGCTAATTTCCAACGCGCCACTCCTGCTGCTTTCACCCAAAGTGTGCTGGAGCTTCTCTCAGTTGACGTGACCAGTGCTGAGGAAAAGTCGGGAGAGCCAGAAGTGTTTACTGAAGCTTGGCCGTGGAGAAAATGGGTCTACATTGACAATGTAACACAAAGCAATGCCACCCAATTCTCTGCCATTATCTCCCTAGCAAGGCGTAGTTGTCCTGTCTGTGACCGTCCCTATAATGAGGCCTCAACTCACACACAACTCTGAGCTGCTCAGCCTTCCTTCACGACCTTGCTATTCTCTTCCTTATAGTCACAATAAAGCTATCGGCGCGACCAGAATGTTCCTGCTGAATAGATAGATACCGTTGCCGGCCCTTCAGTCTATCTCTTGTCCTTACCCTGTCCTTACCCATGCGTCAGAAATTCCATAACACCGAGTACCTTTTCTGGGAGCCGCAAGTTTCAAGTTGAGTAATACGCACGTACAGTGTTTGCACATGGAACCGTGGTTGGTTTCACGGTTTGTGAGGTCACAAATATCTGCATGTGACATTCCAGCTTATTTCTATAAACAGAGAAACTCTTCCTCCATTAGCAATAGTGTATGCTTATCAATCTTGATACATCCATTTTATGGATATGTACACATGGAAGAGGAGGTAAGGGTATAATCTGAGGGTCTTAAAGATGTTGTGAGCTATGCTGGTTGTTGGGGCCACCATCCATCAACATTATTCACTAACAGTAATGGTAATAACATGTACATGGCTGCTTTCTATCAAATGCAAATGTTTCTGTGCACAGAGAAGCGGCAGTATGAGCTGTCAAACAATAGTACAGAGAAAAGATTATCAAGGTCAAAGGAGCATAATATTTATGAAACTATACGCAAGACTTGAAATGACATGAACATATTCTGTATAAAACCCACATCTCCAAATACCTGGAAATCCAGTAAACTACCCTCCACATGCTTGCTGTATATTTGTTGTATTTTGTATTTCAGTAAATCATGCATTTATTTAATGATATCCGCAAAATCACCACAAAAATAAATTGCTTAAAACTAGATTCTGACTCAGGGCCCCCCTTTAAAGTCAGAGCCAGGATCAGGTAATAATGCAGGACATGTCATGAAGCCACTCACATTTCAGTTGTTGTCATGCTGTAGTGGGGCATATTCCAATGGAGAAAAAAAAGTGCAATTATTTAAATCACTACAAACAAAAAGACGCGCAGCGAATCTAGGGCTCGGTGCCCTGGGGCCCTGGTAATCCAGCCTGGCCTGTCAGAGGGACTGTGGCTGTTGAGATTGTTTTGTAGGAGCTAAATAATGGAGATATATGTCAAACATGTATGGATTATGAGATTCAGGACCCTAGGGCACAGGTGCCTCAAATGCCACCTGTTCTACCAAGTGCAGCCCCCAGACAATTCATGAAGGCATCATGACGGCACGGCCTCTTAGTTGTGACACCTTTTGTCTGAATCCTTTGACTCTCAAACAAGACATATTAAGTCTTATCACACCACTGGGCTTGTGTCCTGTAGGTTAATGTTGTAAGCCAGCCACAATATCAAATGATCGCCAAGCACAATGATCTCTTAACACTGTCCAGTAAAGCAATGCGCAGGACAGATGATTCTTGAACGCCGAACATGAATAAGCAAAAACTGCAGCCTACACTTTGCTTGACATTTCATATGTTATAGCTGTACATCCTAGATTTGTATCTTATGTCTGTTTTACTGGTTTCTGCCTTGTTTCTTTCACTCCTGTGTATTTGTTTTTTTAGTTTGTTCTGTGTAAAAGACTTTTAAACATCGCTTTTAGTTGAGTTTTTTGTGTAGCCAGGGTAGTGTAATACTGCACATGCAACATAGTGGATACAGTATATATATATATATATATATATATATATATATTTTTTCCCAACCAATTTCCGTAGCGCGACAGTGGCGCTGATCACGTGACGGCGAAAGGGCAGGGGCACGCGCAGGGTTTTTTCACACTTTTGTAAACAACATGGCGACTCACGAACTGGCCGTGCTAGCCGAGTGAACAAACACTGTGCCGTCAAAAACCACCAGCGTTTTGGCGTTACGTTATACGTTTGACCTCGCGGAAGTTACGCATCGGGCAAATTGTAAAGTTCGTACCGGAGCGACAAAGAGCTGGACTGACGAGCTGTCAAGAAGACCGTTTGACAGTCAAACGGTAATGTTAACGTGAAGTCGTTAGCATGGCTGGCTAGTTAGCGCAACAAAATCATTCTCTGCATCGTAATCACGATGAGCGAACGTACAGTGCGAGTATGCCGGTTGATTCCTTTGCAATACACCTAGTTTGTTAATTTGAAGAAGCGGAAGTACAGTGGCTTGAGCAAATGGCTTGAATTGATGTCAGTTTAGGTAATGCAGACCTGTGTTTTGAAGCCATTGTTACCTAACTTCTGTCTGCCCATTTCCTCTCTGCCGTACCTATTTACGCATACTGTATTTGGGTTCACCCGGCTTTCCGCAGGTGAATCTAAACCTGTCATTAACTTTCAATGTGTTCTCCCTGCCAGGCCCTCTTCAGTCTATGGGCTCTCAGTCCAGTTCTGGGATGTCTGGTGGAAGGGGCTCTTCCAGTGGCAACCCAGCTGAGCAGTCTGAAGCAACAGAATCAAACCAGAGCAGCAGCAGCAGCAGCAGCAGCCGAGGCCGCAGGACGGCTGACAGGCAGCAAGGAGACAGACAGCCAGCATCAGAGGAGGACGTTGACTTAGCCGAAGTGCTGGCTTACCTACTAAGGAGGTGAACTGGGACTCTGATATCAACACAATAAAAAACATGTGTACTTTGCATCACTAGGTCCCAAGTATTGTTTTTATCCATGTGGATTATGTCACAACCATTCAGTTACAACGTTGCTGCAACTGATGGGAGAAAACCAAAATCCTGTTGTCTCAGACTATATTTTTGTGTGAATGCCCGTCCCCGTACGGATCACTGAGATACTAACAAGTCATGTTGGGGAATGCGGGTAATCACTGAAATACAGACCAGAAAAATAGCAACACCTGTGCGATGCAGTGCAGTGCAATACAATAACCGTCCTGTATGTTGCCTCACATAAATGTGCTGGAATAATAATTTCTTTCTGGTCACTTGGCATTTATGAGTAGCTATGAGTGAGGGTCAGTACTCCGAATATAATATATACATGAGATCAAGTCATCACTTTAAATCTCTTGAAATGTATGGATCATCATACATTGATTATATATGTGCTACTACTTGGTTTTCTGAATGAATATATCAGGTATTATTAAATTAGGATTTCTGTTCCACTGTTGCCTGTTATTCTGTGAAATTATAATTTTTTTTTTAGGTGCACTCATCTTCGCTGTAGAGGGTCAGATTGATTTGATAATGTATCACCGCTTGGATCGATTGAACTGATGTTTTGTGTGTGTGTGTGTGTGTGCGTGTGCGCAGGGGCCAGGTCAGACTGGTCCATGGCAGTGGAGCCACAGGGCTGCAGCTGGTCCAGTCATACTCTGACTCTGACGAGGACAGCGACGGAGCCTGGGAGGGTCGGCTGGGTGACCGCTACAATCCACCAGGTAACCTCCTACGGACACTGTTCACGGTCCAGGCATAAAGGTAGAAAAATCCATAATTTGTCACTTGATTATGGTAGTGCCCCTTACCACCACTTTTCTGCTGATTTATAAAGTTTCAACAGCCAAACACATCGGCACGCTCATGAAGGCCTGTTAGAACAAAAAACATTTACTTTGATTTGTGTTTTGTGACAGTGTGTTTCTGGCTATTTGTATTTTGTGTAGTAAGCAGAAACCGGATGAATGCAAGATATACAATTAAAGATCCAAAGTAAATTTGAGCAAGAGAATGTTTTTGTTTATGTGTAGTTTGGCCAATGGTCATTGAAATATTACTTTGGGTCAGTTGTAGAAAAGTCCAACAGTTTGCTCTCTGAACATACAGGTCTGTTTAATCAGAATACACTGTATGTAACAAATTCTGAAAGTTTAATGTCAGATTGTGAAGACTTTTTTTTTTTTGCATTATCCTTCTAGTGGACACACAACCCGACACACACGAGGTGGACCAGAGTGAGATCCGAACTCAGATCCTGCTGGCTAACGCCTCCTCTGCCCCGAAAGGCCGACAAAGCTTCACCCACATGATAACAGAGGTCAGACCGACAAGCTAAAATCAATACAAGTGGCATCGGAGACCAGACTAGAATGCAACTGGGAAATTTCTAGCTCTAGGAATGTGTAGCAAGATGATTTCATCAGTTTCATCCTCAGTTTTACAAGACATTTGTGAAATAATTAAGAATTTTACTTGAACGTAGATTATTTCCAGTTTGTCCAAATATTTAATATGATTCTAGTCCATTCTTTTTGCCAGCCAATTAAATTCCCAATACATGTTGATGAGTTTGGTGTTTTCTTTTCTGATGAACCCTTTGCTTTTTAGAGGGAACACGGCAGATGTAGAGGCTCCAGTTTTTCCCATGGAGAGTGCACTCGCATCCGCACACAGTGAGTGTTTCTCCATTCCACACATATCCAATCCTTCGCAACAAATTACCAGAAAATGACACGGAGAAAGAATAAGAATCACTTGGTGGCACATTCAAAAAACAGTCTTGATTAAGCTTGAACGTCTGTGGCATTTCATGTGACTGATTGCTGTATATTCTTTGTGAAAATCTACAATACACCAGACATGATGTTTACAAGAGGACTCATGCTGTAGTCTGTCAAATGATATTGACCCTTGTTCCTTCGCAGTTTTCTGCCAAACTATGTATCCCACAAGGATACATACCAGCAGAAAGCCTTCTGTGGAGTGTACAGCGAGGAGGGCAACATGTTCCTCTCTGCCTGCCAAGGTAAATAACCCACATGAGATCCAACATGAGAACCCAGAGGAAATGAATCAGATCTGATAATCATTTTTCAGTGGCTGTTTGAGACTGCTTAGGCTACCGACTGATCAGGGCCATTCACGTAGTGTCATATGCAGAATGTGGTCACAGTATTGTTCATGCATTGTTGCTGCAAACCCCCAACTATCAGACATCAAATGTGCATGAAACAAATAAAAAGAAAATTATTAGAAAACACCGTTAGCTCCGTGTCATATTAATTAATTCTTGTTACTTTTTAACTGATTTATCATGTAACCTCTTAAATGAAGTCTTGTAAGCAAACAGTACAGGCGAGGGACAACATGTCTCACCCAGACACCACCGCCTTCCCTGTCATTTGATTACAACCTCTCATTATTTGATCACTTCTGTTTTTTCACGTTGCTCGCCGCAGACCAGAACATCCGCTTGTACGACACCACCAGGGGGCGCTTTCACCTCCGGCGAACAGTGAAGGCTCGGGATGTGGGCTGGAGCGTGCTCGACGTCTGCTTCACCCCTGACACAAATCATGTGCTCTACTCCAGCTGGTCTGACTACAGTAAGGCTAGCGGACCTGTAAGATACAATATAATGCTAATGCTAATTAGCATCGTGTTTGGTTTACAAGAGGCATGGCTTGGAGAGCTAGTGATCCCCCAAGAACCATCCATGTTACCCATGTGTGCATTTTACTGCTGCTGTAGTGGCATCACAAGAAATCTGACTAGTCCCTGATCTCCCTCTGCCCATACTATCTATGTATTATGGGCTGGTTTCCTGTAGTGAGTTTGGATTGTGAACACATTTCACAACAGTTCACTTGGAGGGTGACAGACCTGGATTTCTGTGCATCTCTGTTTGGTTCTCCTGGAGCCACCTTAACCATTATTGTAAAAGTATGAAAAAAAACGATTAATGGTCAGTTATTGGAATAAACATCTGACCCTGCAGTTGGTGTGACTGAAACAAATATTTTCAAGAATTTAATTTCCTTTTTTAAATTTCAGTCCGCAAATTGATAGCTAACTATGTTGGGACATACGGCATCTTGAACTCAAGAGCTTGTAGACTTGTTTAAAAGTCTGAATTCACTCCCTATTTACTATTTAGTGTTTTTTTTATTTAGTTTTTTAAAGTGTCTGAAGTCTAAGTGTGAAATGTAAGCACTACATAGTGCCCTGACAAATTCCCACAATGGAACAATATAAATAGTGTCCATGTGGCTTGCACACTACCTTCTGTTAACAGTCCCACAATGCAATCACAAATTTTTATGCAAAAATTAGTGCGACTCGGTAACACCTGTAAGTGATGACCCATATATGTCTGATGGTAGGCAGTGTTAGCCAAAGCTAGCAAGAGCTATAATTTGATTGTAGCCCGGTAGATATCGGCTTACCAAAGCTTCAGAATTAAACACGGCAAATGTATTTATTTTTTTTAGCAGCATGAGTGTTATTTCACGGTTGTGTTCTGCCACCATTTTACACAATATGTTGTTGAAATGCCATGTTCTCTATCTCTCTGTCCCCACAGTTCATTTGTGCAGTATAGATGGAGACAGTGAAAACCACACCGCCCTGGACCTCAAGTTAGTGTTTCCCTCATAGTAACTTATAACATTACGGAGCAGGTAATCTATCATTCTCTACCAGCCGGCCCTCCTCTCCCTTCATTACCACCTGGATGAATGATGCTGTCAGAGCTTGCCACCTCAACATCCATCCTCCCGCTCTTCGTGTTACTTTAATTGGAGAGATCATTATTTCAACAAAGCGCCACCATTAAACTCATAGCACGCCTAACAATAGCATTGTTTAAGAGGTGATGTGTGCCTTCATCAAGCTGTACAGTAGACAGTGTAGTTGTGATTCCATTATTGTGCTATTGCTGAAGTGTCAGCCTGCTTGTGTGTGTGTGCTCTTGTGCTTTGTAGTCCAGATGAGAGGAGGTTCTGTGTGTTCTCACTGGCTGCGTCCACAGATGGCAATGAGATCCTTGGAGGGTGAGTACAATTCGCTTTTATGTTTGAAGGCAGTGACTGACAGAGATGAAATGAGGAATGAAGTCTCTTTCAGAAGTGTAAATTAAAGCAGCTCTGTTTTTTTTTCTCCTTCTGACAGCCATAGAATTTGAATAGACATTTTGAAGACAAGCCACCTATATCTAATATAAAGCAGCCTCTGTTCAGCACGATCAGTCACTCCTAAACCTTGAATGAGAATGTGTTCAGTCTCTCTTTCTCTGTCTCCTTTCAGAGCAAATGATGGCTGCCTTTACGTTTTTGATCTTGAGCAGAATAAACGAACGTTGAAGGTTAGTGTGTCTGAGTGCATTTGCTTGTTTGTGTTTTGCCTGTGTGTGTGTTTCTGAGTCACGTCCACCTCTGTCTGTCTGTCTGTCTGGGCCTCATCCTGCGATCGAGGTGAGCCAGACATTAGCAGACCTGAAAGTGTGCCTGCTCACGTAAAGTTTCACGCCGCCCTGCCGTCTGTATTGTATCAGCAGAGAGTCCAGCTCCACCCTGCAGTGTTACGGGGGTTAAACCCTCCTCCCACAACCCTCCCTCTGCGTAGAAGCCAGTAGTTGGCCTCAGCCATCTGTTTCAACACGGCCTTTGTCATTCTGTCCCTCCCATTACCTCTGCGTCAGTGTCACTGTGCTCCATCTCTGAAC
This sequence comes from Gadopsis marmoratus, assembly GCA_036023855.1. Classification (NCBI taxonomy): domain Eukaryota; kingdom Metazoa; phylum Chordata; class Actinopteri; order Centrarchiformes; family Percichthyidae; genus Gadopsis; species Gadopsis marmoratus. The sequence continues at coordinate 1,082 of JAVQJF010016912.1, read as the reverse complement.
TTGTTCCTTTTCCCTTATTTGCTGTTTTTTTCACTCAAAGGATAAGTATGGTGGTGGTCTATATTTTTCTTAAAAAAATGTAGTATATTTTTATACTACGTTTCTGTTAACAAATCCCATGAAAATACCAAAACTGACAGTAAACTGATCCTACTAACATGCATCGCCTGTGGCCAAAGCCTGATATATCTTTGAAGATATATGAGCCACGCCGATAGACTGGGTGACGTGTTGCTTTTAATACAATAGACATTGGCACCGATCCCACACATACCGCTCTGTTGCTATAAATACTCAGTAGAGCACCGAGTGAGTGAGTTAATAGTCCAAACAAATGCTATATTTACTTTTGTTTGAGTCATTTTTCCTAAAACACTACAGTGCCCAGCTGTTTTAAGGAATTGTTTTTCTTTTTTAAAAAATGAGAGTGTATATTTTTTGCCTTGTTTAGAGATTTATGTCTTCAGTTAGGGACAAGTGTTTTGGAGGCTGAAAGCCACAGACAAGCTGGAGAAGTCAAATAGTACTGAGAATTGGGCCTAAACCTGAAGTGCTGATGGGAATGTCATTCTTTTTTCAGGTATTTGGTCATAAAGTATTGGACAAATAAATAAATGAAAAGCGAAGGGAACACCGATATTATTACTGTTCATTTTACTCTAAACTACAAATGTCAACCTGCAGGCAGGCTTTTTCCTCTGGTGACCATGAATGTCTGTACCAAATTCCATGGTAATTCATCTAATAGATGTTTTGATATTTCAGTCTGGACCAAAGTGGTGGACCGACAGACGTGGGCATTCCTAGAGACACGTAGCTTATAGAAATATAATAAGAAGAATTGCCATTCTTATACTTTAATAAGATTGAATAAGTGACTACATTTCAACAAACAATGAAGTTTCAAGACAGTATATTCGTTTTACATTTATATTTACATTCTATATAATAATGACAAACATCTGTCACAACCCTGTCCGTGTGCCTGTGTTTATTATTTGTTCGGAGTCTTGTGTGTTCTGTTTTGGTTCTCTTTTGTCATTGTTGTTTCCTCAGTGTGTTCAGTGTTTCCCTCCCTGGTG
>JAVQJF010016908.1:0-19593 GCA_036023855.1 Gadopsis marmoratus | reverse complement strand
TGTATAAATGTGTATATGTGTGTGTATATATGTGTATATGTGTGTGTATATATGTGTATATGTGTGTGTATATATGTGTGTATATATGTGTATATATGTGTGTGTGTGTATATATGTGTGTATATATGTGTGTATATATGTGTATATATATATATATATATGTTTGTATATATGTATGTATGTATGTATATATGTGTATGTGTATGTATATATGTGTATATGTATGTATGTGTATATATATATATATGTGTGTATATATATGTGGGTGTACATGTATATGTGTTTGCACACGACGTAGGTGATGTTTTTAAAAAGTCAGAAAACATGGCTGAGTAAAAGATTGGTTTACAGTTGCATTAACGTGGACTGTATTTAACATTTCACATTAGCAATTGGCATTATGTTAAAACATTAATCCCTCTTAAATTGCTGCGTGTATACACATACAGTATAGGCATGTGGATTTACTGTGATTGTGAGGACGTGTTTAAGCTCTGCATTTTGAATGTGAGAGTTCTCTGATTTTGGAAATGGGTATATTTACAGTTTATATTTCAGCTTTACGGTTTGAGTAACCAGTGAGAGTACTGTAGTGTACGTACAAGCCTCACATGACGTTTTCACTTTTTTCAGCAATGTATCATCTTTTAGCATCTGTGAAACATTTTTTGTAAGTACTTTGCTTCAGTAGAAATGTTTGAGATTATTTTTAATAATTCAAACGGAGGAACATGAGCCACTGCTCTCATTAGCTGGCTGTATTTGGGGCCCATGGCCTTTCTCTACAGTATCCCCAGTTCAACAAGCAGGCAGCCTTCGACATTTTGGGTTGAATTCACTTGCATTTTTTCCACACTTATTACCATTGAAACCAAATGTAAATGAGTGGTAGTTGTGGTGATGTTATAGATGCAATCTTTCCAAGTGGGACCTACTTTAAAACAATTGTCCATGGCTGTTAAAATCCCTGTTACTTCACTATATTACAAAACACACAGCTTAGTTAAATTCTGCAGAATGGACAATGCATTTGTATGTAACTCTGAGTGTTAAATCAATTAAAAGAATGAAGCCAGCACACAAGCCAGTGTGTCTGCGTTCATGCATTATTTAGATGTGTGTACCCCAGTGCTGTGCCATGCATGACTGTGTATGACTGAATATTCTGGGAAGATGCACAAATCATTAGAACTGAGTAATTCCTCTGAGAACTCCCCCTCTCCAAATCTGTACCCAAGCCAAATCCCCAAAATACTTCAAACATTCGCTTGCTCAGTCTCACTCTCTTTATTGGCGCTGTTTCAGGCAATAGAGAAAATATTTTGGAATATATGTACGATAATTTCCCACAGCTGGAGTCACAGGAACTACGATCAATAGGAATATGTGAAAAACCTGACAGAGAACAAGCCGGTCCGTCTGGATTTTGGGGCGACATTGCCAACTGTCTTGCTAAAGAGTTGGACTGACAAAGCACTGTGCCAAAGGGTCTGAAGAGAAAGTTTAACTGTGTGGATCCATACTGATGAAGACTGGTCATGGGGAGATTTGTTCCAGTTCAACAAGGATAAAGCTGTTTAAAGGAAAGGCTACAGCAAAAGAAGCAAGCTGCCTTCCACAACAACTTATATTAAGCAGGTGTGTGCACTGGTTGTAAGCTGGGGAGTGTGTGCGTTGGCTTTAAATGGCAGCATGTAGTAGCATCATCTGTTGTGATCTGCAGCAGTGTCATATTAGACTTGAGTAAACTACTTTTGGAGATCGTATTTTCATTATGATTCTATTTTTGTTCTGCCAGCTGGCTTTGGACTGGTTTAGTAGCTGGTGCCTGCTCTACTTGTCTAACAGGACTGTTTGTTCATGCCATCTTACATCCTCACAGGAATCAGCCTGAATCACTTACAGGAAAGATACAAAATGACAGAGTAAAATGATTTAAATAGGCACCACAACACTGCGAATGACAACAGATTCTGGCAATGTTTAGTTTCCAACAGGAGCGACAGTCACTGCAGCCAAACATTGGTATGAGTTGAGCGGTGAATTTGTTTTCTCCAACCACTAATTAAGAAAGACTGTTTGGAGGTGTTTTGGAGGTGATCTTTGGGATTACCAGTCTCGATGCTCAGTTGCAGAGATATACAGAAAGATTTTAATTAATTTTGTGCAGCATTACTTGGCCCTACAAGTTTAAGACTGATTGAAACAGAAACAGGGTTAGACAAAGAAAGACTGATTGCCTATCTGGTTATCAGCCCAGTTTGCTGATAACTTAAAGAGATACATTTAGAGGAATTGTCAGAGAAGCGCGCAACACCAGTGTAGACAGCTGGTAATAGAGACAGGCATAGCTTAAACAGCTTCTCTGTGTGAGCTTTAGAAGTAAGGCTAATATTTTACGCCTGAGGACTATTTATACCGTTTCCTCTTTGAGCGGTGGCATCCAGCCTGACGTGTGTGTGTGTGTGTGTGTGTGTGTGTGTGTGTGTGTGTGTGTGACAGAGAGAGAGAGGCTTGGCAATAGTTGTAATATTCAAACATGTAAGCCTACATTTATCTCGGCATATGTATGTCAGTAAGAGTATAATACAGTGTGGGAAATATTGAGCAGTATGTGTGTCTGTGAACAGTGGAGTCAAGGTTACTGGGGTCATGAATAGTTAGGAAGCAAGTTATTATAATTACACTAGCTATCTGTTAGTGGGACATTGTTCCACATGGCTTTGGGTCAAACTGAGAAACCTCAGTTTACCATCAGTACCACAGAACTGCTCTCTTTTATATGCATGGACTGCATGTCAGAGCAAGTTTAAGTGCATTTAAATGCATGAACTATTTAAATGCATATAACCGCTGAACCGCTCCAAAGTATATACAGTATTTTGAAAATCCAGCGGGGGATTAAGTAAACACTGGGTTATGTACGAAAGAATCAGCAGCTGTGAAATACACACAAGGGGAAACTGGAGAATGAAATACAACAATACACGTAAAACTAAAGATAAAAAGGCACATATAGAGGTGTAAAGAACCATTGTGTTCATATGCTTTGTAGTTTTCTTCTTTCCAAAATCTGTTTCATGCAATTTATATTAATTACACGGTTATTATCTGATATCATATTTCTGAGAACTATAGATGGTATAGATGGTCTTGCCCAATCAAGCAAGCAAAAATAAAGAAATACATGTATTCTTGGGAGGATACAGTAAAACGGCTTTATACGACAAATTGGAAAGATCTGTATGGCTATACAAGACTTTTGATATATCAATCACTGATATTTTGTTCCAAAATACAGACATGCACATCTTGAACATACTGTGTGTGTGTGTGTGTGTGTGTGTGTGTGTGTGTTCGTCCGTGCGTGCGTGCATGAGAAAGAACAAATACATGGCCTTAAGGCTATGTGCATCGTTCTTCTAATAAATGTTGTTGGTGCAGCTTCCAAGGTGTCTGTTTACACCTGAAATAATAATAATCACACAATGTGTCCTTTTTGTCGTCATTATTCTGTTAACCCATTCTCCCCTAAAATCAACACTAACAAGAGACCTTTAAACTCTACAGGATGTATTGTGGACACAACCTTCCAGCCTTAATGTTTATATCAGTATACTTAGTTGTGTGGATTTTAAAATCTGGTGGTGTCGGTAAAGGAATTCACCCCTGCCCCCAAAGAAACCCATGGAGGAAATGCTTTAGGTTAAAGTTGAGTAAGGCCAGGGCTAGGGCCACAGTTGGGGTCAAGGTCAGCCAAAGTTAACCCTGTGGTTTAAAGCTTGCTCACTCTCAGACTCTGACTCCTGCTGCAGCCAAATGAATGTGTTTAAACTATAGCACAGCCCTGCTTGCTTTCACTACTGTGTTAAACTTATCATAGAGATGTGTTTACAGGTATATAAAAAACCTGTGTTCATTGATCCGTCTGTGTGCTCAGAGCCCTCTTTGGCAATCAGCTATAAGTGAAGTAATCTTTACGGGAAGACACACACAGTAATTGAACAAGACTTTGTGCTAATCCTGTGGAACGGTTAAGGTGGGAGGAGTCAAATTTTAGCTGGTTAGGATATAAAGTGTCTGTGTTTGTATGTGTGTCTGTTTGTGTGTGTGTAACTCACAGTGCTGGGTATCCATCCCTGGGCAATGGTAGACATGATACATTCTTCTATTGTGCACTGTCCACACTTGTATTGATTGTGAAACTCAATCAATGTCTCACCTCAATGATTTAGGGGGGGTGTGTGTGTGTGTTTCAGTGTGTCCAATGCACCTTTTTCTAAGCCCCAGGCAAAGCACGACGACAAATCAGTTTCAAATCCTTTTATTTTATCCAAGAAAGGATCAAGCCTATTCCAGTTGGTTGGAGGGATGTTTTCTTTTATTTGATATTTGTTAGTAACATTACTCGATGTGTATTGCTGTCATACTTTTCTGGATTCTTTCATTATGATTAAACAGTCTTTAACTTCCTCATTCCTGTCTTCATTCCTTTAGGGTTACCGTTCTTTCACATTGGTACTCATTCTTCCCTCCCTTTCCTTCTTTTCTTTTCTATACATTCGTGTGTGCGCTGCTTGTACACTCCTTCTCCCTTTCGTTAAAGATAAAGTTGACATTTTATTCATTTGTGATTATGACGGTATACTTTCCACACCGGTAATAGTAATTATTATAAGAACTATATATATATGTGCTAGAAACACATACACGTACAATAAAATTATAGGCATAAATCAAAAACTTGAATAGACTGGTTTGTGCATTTTGGGGACACACTCACATTGTTTGGATTAATTTAGTGGATCAGGCCCTAAAGAAAAATGATTTAGTTTCTTGTCCAGTTATTCCAGGGTTTTAACTAACTTAGCACAGGGCAGAAATCAAACTACAAGTTTGTCCAAAGAACAATGTAGTATAGAGGATAGACAGAACAAAAAGCAAAAACTTAAAATATAACGCAATCTAATGTAATGACACCACAATCTGCAGTCTCAACAATGACAAAAAAACTGAACACACGTCTGTTACACTCAAGATTGCTTGAGAGTTTAAGCGGCTGCTGTTATTTTGTCCACCACCTGTGAATAACACAGAGAGTACAGTCATTAAGAACCATCCGAGCTGCAATCCCTGAGACCGACTGCTGCGTCTGTCTCCGGCTGTGATTCATTTTCGCCCAGACACAGTCACAGTTCACTGACAGACCATCACACTGCATCGCATCATGTCAACACTTTGATAACAAAGTCATCTGCGTTTTGACATTGCCATCCCACTGTGCGGCTGTGCCTGCTTAGACGGGACAAATGATGGTGTGCACGTCTGCCTTGTTTTTGCTCAGAAGGGTGGAAGTCTAACAAATAACTCAATATGTTCCCAGCCTCTTTTTCAGTAATATCATATCCTTTACACTGCCTGCAACTGCCTTAAATGTTGTCATGTTGCATACCCCACTAATATGCCCACTGTAGGGTGCAGTCCTTCCATTTATTTGGATATTTGGTGCAGTTCAAGTACACTGTGGTGCATTTTCCTGTGTGGTCCACTTTGTTCAGGTTGTCCAGAATACTGGGGGGATTTTTCAGGTGTACTAAAACAACCACATCAAGACGGCCTACAAAGGTGGGTTTCAGCTTAACCCAGTTGCTGCCATCTGTCTAGTTACCCAAGGTTTGCATTTCAGAATCACAACTATTTGGTGACTATGGTAATATAAAAATGATTAGAATAGTTTTTCATCTAAATTCTCAACTTGGGAGAATTTCAAGAACTCATTATAAAAAATGCATTCACACTATAGGATCATTATTTTACTCCAATTGCTACAAAATGTCTTTTCATATCATATCTGCTTCAGAAAGAAAATAAAAATCAAAAGCTACACTGACACCATGTCATAGCAGTTTGATAAATGCAGTGTCTTCTGGTAAAGGATAGCATTCACATTTTACAACATCTCAGCATATTGCCAACTTCTCTCATGTCCAATAGTCATCCAATATTCACTCTGTGCCTCCAGTGAGTTAATAATGTATGCTCTGTCTTTGGCAGCTACTGCTGTAGCTTTCATACTTGAATTGATTTTAAATGTTCAGTACATTAAAAATTACAATGGTCTACCCTACTGATGCTCATGTGGTTTTGTCAGTGCTTTCTTTGGTTGGTCTCATAGTACAGGATATTGACACGTCAGTCAGTGCCTGCCATCAAGTACAATTAAAAAACACAAGACTGTTTCTTTTGTTTTGTTTTCCAGGATACGTGGGACTACGCTCTCACAGTCTTTTATCATCACAAGTCGCATATCGTCATTCGTGCAGTAAAAGTGGCATTTCAACATAACATTCTAATTAAGTTTATCACTTTGTAGTGGCCTGAAAAAAACTTTCTCTATGACATTTCAGTGTGTTAGCACATCACTTTTTATCAATGTCACTATATCCAGAGAAATCCCTCAACACAGATCTGTGGTTCTGCAGATCTGTCTCTGTGTGACGATCTGTCCTGTTCAAACAGACAACCCATCCAGATGAACAGTTCAATATTTTATCACATCACTGTCATATCAAGAATGTACTGGTTTGTGAAATTCGACGGAGAACTCAATGTGTAGAAAAAAGTCAGCAGCTGCCCATACTTGTCAGTCTTCATGAAAAATAGATTTCAACATTTCATCATTTGTTGTTCTCTTTATAGTAGATGGATGTAGAGTTTTGCTACATTTTAAATAGCTTTTGTGACATTCTCCACACCTGTATGATTTGATTCATGCTTATGCATTACTCACAGTCTTTGTTCAAGTGCAGGGTTTATAATACATTTATATTTCATATTCAAGCTTTGCTTAATTTATGCAGAAAAAAAAACAAAATAAATGTGAATAACCTGTCTGAAATGTATGTATCTGCTGTGAAGATTTGTCAGATTTCAGACACTGTAACATCACCCAGAAGTGTCTTATTCAAAAGAGGTGTCTTCAGTGAAGCTAATGTCAGCAACTTAAAATGACAACTATATGTTCATTTCCCTTCATTTTAAAGCTGGATCAGAAGATTCTGCTGTTTGGAAAGATTGAATTTCTAGACATTTTAAAGTACTAGTTAACTATTATTGCAATATGCTGCTGGTAAACTTTGGGCTCATTTGAGCAAAATTTCCTTCAGTAGGTAGGAAGTAGTTGAGGTGGAAAGTGAAAAATAATATTCCTTCGAAAGCCTCAATAAGCAGCTTTCTAGTGTCAGAATGATTGCGCTGGCTGACTTCATGGACGGACACTTTTGCACTTTACTGTGTCACTCCCCGTGCACAGAAAGCATTTCCTGCCAGGGAGATTATCATACACCTGATGTGAATTTAGATGAATGGGATGAAAGGGCTGGGATGGGATGAATTTAGTTGAAGCCTCGGTTGTTATCTGGACTGATGAGAGAGGTGCATTTTAACAGAAAAATCTTAGCTAATGCACCTCCATGGTCTTACAGACCAGAGTGTTAGAAAACCGTGGATGTGTTGAATCTTTGTAGGATTGTGGAGGATACACTCCGTCTTTGTTTGCCTGGTGTCCCCTGGAGAAAAAAACCCCCTAATATAATTTATGTAACAGCAGAGTGAGAGAAAGACAGCTGAGACAAGATAGGTGAAGCAGGGAAGGCACATGACAGAGACAGACAGGCAGTGGCTCAGAGGCAGAGCAACTTCCCATTAAAATTAAGTAGAAGAAGCAAAGATTAAACTGATAAACAAAACAGTGCCCTGCAGAAATCAAACGATAAACATGATCATTTTTGTCTCCATCTCCATTTCTAAAGCATGATTAATAAATCTCATTAATTGGGCTGTTCATCTTATACTGCCTTTTGCGCTCTTTTTGTTATGTAATCTGGTGCCATTTGGGTGTGTGTTTAAGATCAAAAAGGGAACAAGGCACCAGCACACATTATGCATATACTCCCACGCAAACAGATACTCCAGAGTATTATTTGCCAGCCTGTTAGTCTGTAGGATGAAGCATATGATTTTCTAGCAGATTTTACCAACGTGCTGTACATAACGTTTGTGGCAGCAAGCAAGGCAAGACCAGCTGGAGAATGTGTGTGTGCATGTTTAGAGAAGGAGAGTGACACTATCCTTTTTTCTCAAAAACAGAAACAGAAACTGCACTCAATAGCTACCAAGTGTGAATGCATTTGAATGTGAGCCAGCAGCAAGCATTACTTGAAAAGAAGAAGTGCACTCAGTTAACTTTCCCCGGATAACTTAAAAGTTTAACGAGCATCACCTACTTCAGCCTCAAAGGAATCTTTCAAGAATCTCAATTTTGCATAACCTTACACAAACAAAAAAGGATCTAAGCCAAACCCAGTGTAGACCAGCAATGAATTAAATACTCCAGCTGTATCATTAAAGCTCTCAGACCTCATGGCGCACCCCCATAAAGTATCCAGGGCAATTACTGGAAGCTATTATTTCACGCCTATGCAGTGTAAAGTGGCAAGTGCTTCATCTAGACTTTTTGGGACCCCCTCCAGCTTTTCATTACAGCCTCTCCAGCCACTAATGGCTACCCTGGGAGCGTTTCCCAGCTGCAGTCAAAAGTTTAAGAATTGGGACAGTGAGCTCAACTTATATTCTCTGGTTTACTCGCTGAAATATTCCTGTAACAAATGTCATCATGAGTGATTTATTGTATTATACCAAGAAGGTACATTCCTGATATCAGCTCACTGATCTCAGACATGATATAAACTGGGACCACACACAAATGTCTGCCGGAGCACGATTGGAAATACAATGTAACGTGCATGATTTTAAAGCAACGTTATGCAAGACTTGATCGTTTTTGTGACTTGGCGCCCCTGTAGTGCTACTCATCCTTATGGACAGCTGTACTCATGCATTTGTTGACAAGCTGAAGGATTTGGTGGGCTGACTTTGCTTGACCAAAAACTAGTTGAAAAACAACCCATGAAGAAGGCCAGCTCGGCGTCTGTCTTGCAGCGTTTTATTTCACAAAGCTCTCGTCAACGACTACACGCCAGTCTGAGATTTACTCTTGTCTGGCCTCTTGCTCGGTCACCCTCTCTTTATCTTTTCTTTAGCTTCCTTCGTCAATGTCCTCTTCAGTCTCTTCACCTCTGCCATGATGTCCATACTGAGAATACTGAGCTAGACCCGTGTGTGTAATGCCATACAGCGTTATGCACTTCTCATGGGAGATTGTACCCGCTCAATCCAAGCTACATAGCACAAGAACAGGCGTTATTTTAAGGTAAAATATAAATAATGTTGCTTTAAATCTAAGGGAAGACACTGCAACTTATACAGTCTATATCAATTTCGAGGTTTGAAACTGGGTCAAAAGTGAGGCACACTTCATCAGACTATGCTGTATGAAGGTGAGGACAAGGGCTAGGACCAGGAGGGGCATAGATAAGTTCTGACACACATGCATATACACACACACACACACACACACACATTAAGATATATCTGTATCTATATACACAAAGGCAGAAAAAATACTCACACACACACACACACACACACACATTTCAATCCAACCAAACACCCACTTTGCTGCACAGTACAGTGCATACACTTGCAGATACAGTACACCAGTAAGTCGATACGCGCACACACACAAGTTATTTATGATGTACCCTCTTCCTCCTGGCACCTGGATTAAAATTTGATACTCTGTGTGTGTGTGTGTGTGTGTCTAATCAGTGTAGCCCCATAAACCTTTCAGTGTCTCAGTGGGTGTATTCTAACACCAGATGTGCTTCTCTCTTTCGTATCCCATCAACCATTCTGTCCCTCCCCTAGTGAACTCAGGGATATTACCAGTAGATGCTTTGTAGAAATTTAATAAGGACGACAGGGAGGAGGTTAATTATCATTTCTTAACACATTTTGGCTTAGAAGGCCCAAAGTTAACAAGGAGCTGCATGTCGATTTTTTTTTTCTTTTACATTGAAAGATTTACCCTAAAATCATTCACAGCAGTAGATAACAGTTTTACTCCTCATGCTGTTAACATAACAGTATAAGTAGACATCTCTTGAATGTTTAGCAGAATTCATACATGAATTAATGTTCCTTCCTTAGAGCTGATGATATTTATTGCTACAAAGATCAAGGCATTTAATGGTTCCAGGTTCTCAAATGTGAATTTTAGAGTGCCATGTTACACAGTGCTCTCTGTGACCATCATCAAAACACCAAATGAGGGAATATCTTTCGGGAAAATTGTGTTGCTCCCTCTGGTATTGTTCAAGAAACGTCTTGCCAAAGAGATTTTAAACTTTTCTGGAAGCTTGTGGTTGTCATACACCCAAAACATGAAGAACAAAAAGAGCTTCTAACTTCTAGAAAAAATTGCTACAGCAGCACTCTTAATGCACCCTGTTCACTATTTGCATACTACTGTATTTACAACAAATAATACATGGGGTGGGAAAGGTAGACTAGAACTCACATAAGAACTGTAAAGTGCAAGAGTCAAAATTAAGATCACATAAACTACACTGCTAGACTAGATAATAACATGTCATACTGAACGGTAGTGTAGTGTAGTCTACACACAGATGTGTTTCCATACACAATAGTTGATGCATACTTTCTGTATCATTCTGACATCCACAAATCATGCACATGCAGAAATCTCCTGCTTCCCTCCACAATCGATGTGTCTTTTCCATTTAAGTCTCTGTTTTTCCTCCACCCATCAGGCAAAGTATGGCAGGTAGTAGAAAATACACTCGGAACACAATGTATTATTGCTTCTGCCCACTTTCTCCACGCACACATACAAATATCCAAAACAAACGAGTGCTTATTTCCTCCTCTGTGCATGACAGTTGGTCTTTAATGTTGAATCTGGTCGACCAGCAGCTGTTGTATCTCTTCATTATCTGGTAAGATTGGCTTAGAGTACTGTGAAATTTTAGCCCGAGTCTGTATTCTGGATTTTTTACTCACATAAATAGATTTCGTGACTGAAATTTCCAAACTGCAAAACACATAAATAAATAAAAGAAAGAAAGAAGAACCAAAGGTAACTCATGAATTCAGTTTCTTTACTTGCTTTTTCTCAATCGGGGTCACGAGGATTTGGAGTGTATTCAAGCGTGCACTTAGTTGAAGACGCAAATACACCCAGGACAGGTCGCCTGTCATCTGTCAACGCTAACACAGATGGACAGAAAAGCACTCACACCTATGGGCAATTTATTTCCTCCAGTCCACCTGACTTGAATGTCTTTGGACTGTGTGAGAAATCTGTGTTGCCCAGAGGAAACCCCCGTGAACACGGAGGGAAAATATAAAAACGGCTCTTGCTATAGTGGGAAGTGAGCCACAAGAGCCAAATTATTCTGTTAGAAAGCCAAATGTGGAGCCATCAGTGCAAAGAACAAGATTAGCAGTGAAACAGTCAGTTAAATCTGCTCAAGTTTCCACGCAGCCGCATTTGATCTTAAACTGGTATCAGAATGCACATACAGATGGCAGCCGCAACATGCAAATTAGACTCCCATCACTGAGGTCATACAATACTTTACATTTCTTAAGGCTGGGGAATGCAGAGCCATATGTACAAGCACCGATGATATGGTGGTGAAACACACCTCTCACTCTGAACACTTTTTCGTCATCCCTCTCATGTCATCCTCTTCTTTCTCTTTTAACCACCGGTGATGAAGAGGGCTAAGTAGAGTCATCAGAGCAGACAGAGAAGATGTTTGGGGCTACATAGCTGGTCCCAATGCCTGGTCCCAGCTCTCTACTTAAACATTAACTGCACACAGGAGCCCATTTAAACTAATAGAATCTGCAGAATAGGGATGTATAGATATAATATTGCGCCGCCATGCATTTATGTGTCTGTATATTTGTATCAATGAAAAAATATGTTTATAATCCACATTTTGTGTGGCTGCACTTGTGTCTGTGTCTGCTTGTGTGATACTGTGCTTTATCACCTACAGTAAAGGCCCTTACGCTGCTGAGCCCAGTGTTTAGTACAGCTGACAACCAAGTGTAATGGATTACTGCACTACACTCAACTGGGCCTGATTGTGTGTCTGGCGCATAGAGTTTATATAAAGATGGAGGACATGACAGCACCCAAAAGTGAAGCCAAAACATCTCAATTGTCCCCTTGTCGCTGGCTGCAGTATAGGTCCCCGCCCCTCCATGTTAGCAGATGGTTTCTGCCATTTTAGGTAGTTCTTGTCATGCTGATGTTTGTTTAAGTGTTCAGTTCTCTGATAAGTTTGGTTTTAATTAGTTATTTGATGCTGTAAAAAGGGGATTGTCACGGGTGTGTGAAGTACAGGAGGCACAGAAAGGACCCAAGAGCAGACAGCGTAGGCGGACAGGAGCAGTTCAACCATGTATTTGTAGTATATGAGCTTACATGCGGGTAATGCAGGTAGACAGGCAGGAGGGAAGACAGGCAACAGGTAAGTCCAAGTACGGAGACAAACGCAAGAGGAACATCCACAGGTGCAAAACAGGAACACGTAAATTTAACCCAGGGCAAGCAGTCCAAGCAGTAGCAAAAAGTGACGAAAACAGGCTGAATTGGCCAAGGAAAGGAACTGGTGTGTGTATATATAGAAAAACTGGCAGGAAAAGAAGAATTACAATCAATGTTATAAAGAAAATCATAACATAGTTAACAAAATAGAATAAAACAGGAAACTGACAGGAACTAGTGGGCTGTAACAGGGGTGAGATATCATGATTGACAACTGTGCATGTGCTCGCGATTGGTTCAGGCTGGTGGATGGGAGGGACCTCGGAGCCACTCTGGCTCAAAATGACGTCGCCAGCGAAAGATGGCTGCGCCCGTTTCCTGGATGTTTTGGCTTTATCTTTCTACAGTGGGAGGAGGTGGAGACTTTATGTCTATACAGTCTACGGTATGGAAACATGTGTGCATCTCATGCCAAAGTGCAGAACCTGGAAACAAACAGACACACGGACGCACTGTTGTGGTGAACAGCAAGGGCAGTGAAACAGCTTGTGACACATGGACACACACAAATAGAAAAACATAACAACACAAGACTTGTGTCGATAAACACACATAGGGTCACAGTGGTGTTTAGACACACACACACACACGCACACAATCCTAAATACAATTGGTCATTAACATACACATGCAAACAGACACGGCGAAGGACCACACAGCATACAGCACACAGCAAACACACATACAAAACAGGGCTCACATCTCTCTCTCTCTTTCATATACATGCACACACACACACACACACACACACAAACACACACACACCATCTGTGTTCAGCCCCTAACCAGCTCTTAAGTATCCGTGTCTTTCTAGGAGCACAACCCATTAGATTCAAGAAAGACACAGCTTTAGTGTGTAAAAGTGTGTTTAGGTGTGTGTGTGTGTGTGTGTGTGTGTGTGTGTGTGTGTGTGTGTGTGTTGTGAGAGAGAACAAGCAAGAGAGAGCATTAGCACTGTGTTACAGCGATAATGGCATTGTGTTAAGGCCATAACGGCGTCTCGGTTGCATACCCAGTCATGCTATGTGCCAGCCACTGTTGGAAACTGTATTTGGTTCTGGGACACGGGGAGAAGCCATTACCGAATCCCCTTAGTCAAATATGGACAAGAAGCAGCACAACAGAATGGTGGAAAATTCCCCCAAGGCCCAATTTATTGTCTCAGACACATTCATGAATTGGTCAAAAATAAGTTGAAGCTTAAGAAACAGCGCAGAGTCCATATATTTAAGAGTCTACGTTGTGGGCTTTGGATTAAAATGTTTAAGTGCAAGTGTAGAATTGAATTGCAATGACTTCAGGCTCTGAGGTGCAAATGCTCCCAGTGCCAAAGTGAAAATGTAGAGACATAATGTTAAAGTGGTACTTCTTGTTTTTCTTGTTTTGTTTTTGGTGCAAGCATTTTTTGCTTTTTATTGCACCTTGCCATCTCTGGTCAATCAAATAAAGTGGCCAGTGGTGCAAACCGTTATCCCTTGGAAGAGCGGCTGGGGTCCCGAACTGGGTCGTCCAGCAAATACATTGAACCTGTCTAGAATTTTGCTGCAAAGGCATCTTCCACATTAGCCAGTCAAACAAAAGTGGAACAACCTTTTCTGGTTAAGATTCTTAACAGGAAACTTGTTCACGGCTGATAGTTGAACTGACTTTATTTCATCTAGGTGAGAAATAGAGATTTAAAGAGTATGTAATCAGATTGTGTCAGATTCTCATTTGCCTAATGAAAGATCATCATGTCGGTCCGAGTCAAATGCCACGTGTTGTCAAATGGATCAGATCGGTCAGCCTGTGCATTTTTATCTCAATCTTTATCTGCCCTCAGACTTGCTGATTTATCTTACCTACGGTCTCCCGTTTAACTCTTGGTCAGTCTGCTTGTCTGGCTAGACTCGCCCTCCCTAGACACACACAGCGCTTTTCCTACTGACATTATAGAAAACATCTCAAAGTTATTTTCTTTCAATTATGTGACAACCACAGAAAATGACACACATTTCCTCCTTACAAACTCTTTTTGGCATTTGTAGGTATTTGAAGGAGGGAAAAAGAAATACGATATTGTTTGACAACGTTAGAGTTAACAGATGACAAATATGTCCCAAGACTGGAGCCAGGGCCCAACATATATTGACTGCAGAAAGGATACCACAGAGCTAATATTTCTTACAAACTGTCCCTACACTGGCCTGCCTGTTGTTGTTAACTTGAATGTGTGCGTGGTTGTGCTGATATGACAGAGAGACAAAGCAACACTGAATGAAAAGATGTACTGTAGCACTTCACCTACTTCCCAACCATTTCTTGTATTTCGATTTCAGTAATGAAAACATGGCAGCTTATTGGGACATAAGCGTGGCTAAAATGTATGACGGGAAAAGAAACACAGCTGCTTCCTGCAATTCAAATGACACATTTGGTTGTTACAACTATTACACTTCATATTTACTGTGTTTTCCTGTCATTACTTTTTTTTATTAAAATCTTTTAAATTAAAGGGTCACCATTAGTAGCTGAGACACTCAGCTATGCAAACACAAACTCTGACATCCAATGGTCTCATATTAAACTTTTCAGTCTTGGCTGTTCACACATTAATTGTTCAAAATGTAGCAATTACCTGCAAGGATTTAAGGGACAAGTGTGAGCTGGAGTGTGTGTGAGTGTCCGGCCTTTGCCTTTCTGATCTCTTCAAAGACTAATAGATTTGAAGGACAGCTTGTCAAATCTTTCTTTCGTCCTCTCTTTGGTTATGTTTCACCTATTTTTTCACTCCCTTCAGCCTTTCCCTGTTTAGACAGCTCTGATGTGACGGGTTTAATCAACTGGAGCTGATTTGAATAACGTGTGTGTGTGTGTGCGCTCTTTCAAAAAAGACGAAAGTGCTTGGATGTTCTGTTGCTTCTGAATTTGTATTCCCTTGATGAAACTCTGACATGTGTAAGGTTGTGTTTTTGTTGTGCGATTTTCATTTCTCTGCATGTGTATGTGGGTATGTGTATGTAGCCTAATTAAAATTGTGTGTGTTTGTATGTGCATGTAACCTTTATGGTATTTATGGCAACTGAGCTTCCTAAAAACATGATGAAGAAAATAAATGTCCATTTTGCTATTTTCCATCTCTGTACAACAACATGAATTCCCTGGTACAACATAAAGCCATTCTGGTTACAAATGACAATGAATGCAACTCACATTAGCAGAAAACACCATATATAATATACCATATGTATGTAATTAAACTCAAATGCATACAGATCTGTTTTGGTGCGATTATGATGCAAGCTTCTTGCAATGGCCTAAAGTTGTGTGTTCTGTCGTGTTTGTGTACCTGTTTTCTCAGATGATCATACAATGGAATAGATTGACATATTTTCTTCATTATGAAAAGTCTTTTTTTTGTGATGGTGGCTTTGTAAAGAAAAATTACCTTTTTCATCCTCACAATTTTGCACGTTAGAAATCCACAGCTTCCCAATGTATTCTCAGATTTTGGTTCGGAGCTCTGATCCTGCCCCTCTGTTAAATGTAAGGGTAAAAACAAACATAAAAGCCTTTTCCTGTCCTTAAGTGCTGATACTACAGCCGCAGGCCCTCTTTCTGCTGAACAATGGAGAAGTTACAAAGGGAAAATGGAAAGCTTAAAATGAAGGGGAAAAAAACTGCTTGTGTGGATCTGTGTGTGTACGGGGGTTGTAATTGGGGGCTCAATATACAAAAATAAATAAATAAATAGAACAATTGGCTCTCAATTTGCTGTCACAGAAAACAATATTTCTATCTAGTCAACAAAACAATCCCAACATCCCTAACAGTCCAAATCAACAATCCTTCCATAAGGAGAATGAGAAAGCAACAGACACAAGGAGAAGAAAAAGATTCTGTTTAGTGTGTTGTTATGTGAATGCACAAAACGTCTTAGGAATTCAGAAAAGCAGGAAATATTGACACCAATAATAAATTTCTGTGACAGTTGTGCATCTTTAATAAGATTATATAGATGATTATAGATGCATGTGAATGGAACTCTCAGTAGCTACCAGTGTCCACTTCTATAAGAAGCACATTCAGCGGTTAAGTGCATCGACTCTTTTCACAAGTAATATTTCAAGCAAAAAGGTCAAACTTTCTCCTTGTAGCAGCTTCTCAAATGTGAGAATTTGCTGTTCTTCCTTGTCTTACACTAATTGTGTAAGAGTAGATAAGAGTAAATTGGATACCTTTGGGTTTTGGACTTTTGGACAAAGCAAGAAATGTAAAAACCCGTTAGTTACAGCCCTAATCATATGAGTATAATATTAACATAATATCAAGTTAGTCTGTGCATACTGTCCAGAGTGTCTCAAGAAGGGAGGACGTCTCCAGTTCAAGTAAGTTGCACACCACTTACAGCCGTGACTAGTGCGACAGGGGAACCATGCAACGGCTGCAAAAATATTGCCCTTCATAAAACTAATGACCATATATATTTACAAGTATTTACAAAATGTATCGCTGTATTAATGAATAAAAGTGTGTAGGAAAATGACACCTTTTACTAACCCTTTTGGACATGGGTGAAGGGACACAAAACCGAGCAACACCCTCCTCACATTAGTATGCAAGACATGAAATGGAGAAAAGAGACAAGGGAATGAAAAAAATAACATTTTTTGGAGGTGGAGATGCAAGGGAGGGAAAGAATTCAACCCCACACATTAACCTCTGTAAGAAATGGGCGTGTTGCTACATAGCACATTGGGCTGTTACTGTCATATTATTAAAAATGCTATCTGTAGATTTTCCTCATTTCTAAATCACTGTGAAATTATGATGGGTGACACATTAACCCTCAAAGATCTAGAACACTTTTTGGAGCGCATGACTCTCCTGTATTTATTTTGATTTTCTAACATATTCCAGGAGTCAGCATCAATTTCCATACATCATTTGATTCAGGAGAACCTGACGTTCCATTCTGGCTCATTTAAAGTCCCAATTGTGCATTTGCTTTGTCTGAGAATGGATGAATTTACCAGAACCTTTTAAAAATAGCTGTAAATATTTGGTGTTTTTTACTGTGAACTCAGACAGAGTCACAGGAAGGTTGTTTTTTATTTTATTTAGAAATTTGTACTTTTTTGTCTACATCTAACTTTTCAAGTTATTTGCATTATATTACAATCACACTGGATTCAGTCAGACAGGACAGTCCTGAGGTTTTATGTGCCACCTTGTGACCCCCTATGTCACAGACCACGCAGAACCGCCACCCGTTGTTGCAGTATCTGCTGACCTCCCTCTGTTTTTATTAAAATTTCCAAAAGATGTGTTAATTGGTGGTTCAAAAGAACAAAACCTGTGATGATCGGTGGAGCACATTGTCATAAATAAACGTAAGCCTGGACATTTAAATTTTGAACCAATCGGGACACGAGAGGTGGGACTCTACACAAGAAGAAACAACATGGGTTTACTTGACGAATCAATGCTGCAGAATGGGATTGCGTAACCACATTCACTACAGAGCCTCTAATGTCCAAATTAGACTAATGTGATACCACTGAAAAGCCAAGAATCTCCGCTTTGCGTGACTTTTTAAGCATGTCCCAGTTCAATGGTTCTTAAACATTCTAAAGCAATAGCTAGTTTTAGCCGTGGGCAGCGATCAGGATTAGAGTGGCAAAAAGTGTCTAGTCCTGAAAATCCTATGTTTAAAGCTTTCAACAGCTGACCTCAATATATTCAAGGAAACCTTCAGCTAGTCAGGTTTGCAAAGAAAGCGGGTGAATGAATAAGCCAGAGAGGTGAAGAGGGAGAGAAGTTAATCCTCACTGAAAGATTCAAACCTGCACATTATCTTCCATGTTGTAAGGGTCAGTAGCCACAACTCTGAGAGTGGTAACCCGTCACATAAATACACAACAATCAGATGAAGAGAGAGAGCAAAAATGAAAGGAAACAATGAAAATGTCAAGTAGGAGCGAGGCAAAGCAGTGAAAGTGGAAGTTAATTCTGGGAGATGGAACTAAAGCCATATATTAGCCACTCTAGTGGAAGGGTGAATGAGCAGAGCCGGACGATGAATGGGAATCACAATCATTGTGCAATTGTGTTAGTATATATGAACTGAGAGATGCACTTGAATGAGTAAGAAGAAGAAGAAGAAAAGGGTTGCGACTGTGTAGGAGGTTTAGTTATGCGAGCATCTCTGTGAAGCAGAGCTAAAGCAGGGGCAGCCACAATCGCACTTGTTCCCTCAGTGTTGAAAGTAGCTTGTGGCCAACGGCAGCAAAATGAGTTTATCCAAGTTAAGATGGAGCAAAGGTTTGGTTTATTTAGCCATGCACATATTAAACAGTGGGACTTCTACAATTACTATGTGAGTCAATTATGCAAAGAATCATTAGTTGCAACCCACAATGTACTGTAGCTATGTAGCTTCCTTACTGATGGCTACTCTATCCACATGGAGGTAGGCCGTTTTGTAATTTTCTATAGATGCTGACATGTGTAGGATGCAGAAAAATGCTGCCCATGTGTCATCCTCTTAAGTGAGAGGAGAAGCGAGTGTTCAGATGAAACCGTTCCACTTGTTAAGTGGAGTTGCTTTAATATTGTAATAAGCAAACAGGAGGTCAGAGGAGCTGCGCTGCAATGAATTAGTTTGAATGCAGCTCATTTTCGGCGTCAAGACCCATTTTCACATTAGGATGGAAGGAAAGATTTCAGGTGAAATAGTTTGCGACATGGCAAGTTGTTGGAAGGAGGCAGCCTTTGTAATAAATGATGATGTTGTAGCTGGTTCAGTTCCTGTGTCGACAACGATCATAACTTCCCAAACATTAATTGTCCACTCAGAGAGATATGAAAAGCAATGAAAGGGAAAGGAAACAACACAAAGTGCTGTTATTGTGTGGAACAGATAAAACACAGCAAAGTGATTTAGGCAGCAGGAAGGGAAAGAGGTGCGTGTGTGTGTGTGTGTGTGTGTGTGTGTGTGTGTGTGTGTGTGTGTGTGTGTGTGTGTGTGTGTGTGTGTATCTGGAATTAGAGAGAGAGTTGTGACTCAC
>JAVQJF010016898.1:0-35528 GCA_036023855.1 Gadopsis marmoratus | reverse complement strand
CTCTCTCTCTCTCTCTCTCTCTCTCTCCCCCCCCCTTTTTCCTTTGGGTAGTGGGGTGAGTTAAGATTTCAGTGTCCTGGTTTCCACACCAGATTATGTGTAAGCTGTGTGTGTGTGTGCATGTGTGCTTCAAAGTGTGTTAACGTCAACCTTCAGGGCCTTCCCATGAAGACACTCTCGCGCTCAAACACACACACTCAAACATTCATATATATCCCCTTTAACACACACACACAGACAGACGTGGTGCTTCACTGGTCAGTGTGAAGTGGGTCACTGCTCTCCAGACACAAATATAAAAATGTTTTCTAAGGAAGGAAATATAATTTTAGATAAGGGAAACGACTTCTAACCAAGGAAATTGGAAGATTTTTAATAAAGACAATGTATTCCATACAACCAGATAAAAACATTGCAATTATCAATTATAAAGTGTTTTTATAATAGGAATTCCACTTATTTACTTTTAAATCTGTACTGAATATCAACAGGCACTAGATCGCTAATTCTTGAACTTCTTAGCTTGTCGCTGCTTAAAACGAAGCTGACCTCTCATCACAGGTTTTGACCTTTGATTGACATGAATTCTCTGCGCTGTTTAACAAATTGTGATTTTTCTGTTCCCTCTCCGATTGTTGCATTTATAGACATCTTAGCTGCCTGACTATCTCTGAGTATTTCATAAGAAAAGACAAAGAACAAAATAGAGAAATGTAAGAAAAATAAATAAAAAATGTTGTAACGGAAATCATCCAGTGACCCCTAAGATTATTCTTAGGTCCCCTTTTGTGGACCTGACTTCCAGGTTGGGAACCACTGGTCTAGATCAGTATTTCTCAACTCTTTGAGTTTGAAGATGTAAACACAAACAAAGTTCTGATACAAAATAATGCTGATTGGTTTCTGTTTCAGTTTAATTAGATGAACCTGATAAAAAAGCTCTGAGGCTTTGCCCTCGTTTTCTCATTCCTCTTGGTGTATTACATGCTCTATCGCTGCACAGCAAAAGTCCAAGGTTGAACCAGCAAGACTTCTATTACTGAAAGAAGAAAATACACACACAATATAACTTATGCTATCTTATCAAAACGATAAGTTTAAGCTTTATAAAAGCAGCTGCTTGAAAAACTCAAGCCCACGTAAATGGATATCAGCAGTCCAGATGCAAACGCACAGAAAGGAGACACATAAATATACATTACTGCACATACACCAGTGCAGAACAACAAGCACAAACACAAACCTGCTTTCCAGGTCCATGGACCCCACGTCTGCATGCATTGAGGCCGTGTATCAAAATTAGATCAACGTGGAATGGTCTCCTTTATTCTCTGTTTGCTAATCTCTCTCTCTCCTCTCTCTCTCTCTCTCTCTCTCTCTCTCTCTCTCTCAGTTCACTGGTTATCAGGCTTTTACCCAGAACGCATAACTGCGAAGTCGATGCAACTGCGATCGTTTATCAAAATTAGATCGATGAAAATAGGATTTTGCTTAAGTGCGGCCCACTGTGTTTGTGTACGAAGAAGAATTTGAGACTCTTGCTGCTCTGCAACAATGGGTAGCAACTACTGTATGTACTGAACACCGGAGGGATGAAAAGGCCATGGCAGAGAGAGGAAAAAGCGCCGGAAAGGAGTGATAGCAATGGGTGGAAGACTAAAAGGAGGGAAGTGGGCCATCTGTGTGTGTGTGAGAGAGAGAGAGAGCTCTCCTTTTGTGCCAAGTAGAGACGTGTGTGTGTCATGGCAATGTCATGGTGATGTCACCTCGTTTCGGTGTTTTCTGCTTTTCATTAGACACTCTTGAGCCTATTTCACACACAGTTCTTGGTAAGTTGCTGCGATTTTCACTATTCACACATGCAGCCACGTTAAGAAACATTTCCGTCTTGCGCCATACACATGGCAATGCCGAAATAGATGGTGCAAGGGACAGTCCAGCAGATGGCAGTAATGCAACACTTACAGATGCCAACCGCCTTGAAACTCAACAGAAGAAGAAGAAGATGGGGAGTCTCTTATTATTTTCAGGAACATGGCGAGCTGTTTTTCTCTGGTGCCAAAGTTCTTGTAATGTATTTAATATTCAGTTATCAAATCAGCCGCGAAGCATTGGCGAGGCATTCGTAAAGAAGTTGGGGATTCAAATACCACCACAGTCTTGTGATTGCGCTTCACTCGCTGTGCAGGAACCTACCCTTTACGTGCTTGTCCCTGCAATGTCACTGATTTCATTCACACAGCTGTACCAGCATTTCCCCTGAAATGTAACTAAGTCTTGAGGTGGGAAATAGGCAGAACAGATTTCCCTGATCCCTGCTACCATTCACGCATGACTCCGTGCAGGAAATGTTCCTGAACATTTCAGGGACAGACTGCACGTGTGAAAGTTATCACAACCAGGCGCATAACACACTAATCTTTAAACTTTATTTTGTCCCGGTGGGATATTGGTGGGCATAGCAACTGACAGCCACCAACACAAGGTGCTGATACAGAGTTTCAGGCCGGAGGAGTAAGACAAATGACCAACGTCATCATTATCACAGTCTCCACGGCCATCAACACCAATCAATGACAAGCGATTACCACTTTCCTCGTGCTTATACTGTCACGTGGAGGCCTAAGGCAGGAGGATAAAGGGATCATTAAATTCACCTGATTGTCTTGGCAGAAGTGAAACTGACCCTTGTGTGGCCTACTTAACTGAGTGATTTATGACAAATCACTTATTTTATCATATAGCGAGGTAACAGGTGTTAATAAGTTTGATTATTTAAGTTGACCGTGACCTATTTCGCACTGAACCCAGGGAGCTGTAGTTCAAAGAAAACTTTTCAGCCAGTTAATATACACTCTGTCCGTTCTGGGCTTTGCCTCAAACACTATTGCATCACCATTGTGCTGCATTTATTCAGAGTAATGCCCTCGTGTGTTATTGCAGTACATGACTACAAATCCAGCATCTTAACGCAGCACAGGAACCTTCCAGCTCCTCTGCTGCTGCTCACTCAGCATAGCTAATGTCGGAGGATGGATTTTATTCAGTTAGCCTCGCTCGTGATAGCTCCTAAACACCAGCCTTGTTTTTTTTTTTTTTTTTGTTTTTTTTTTTTTAAACGGTTTCATATCGTCACTGAGCTTTTTTTGTCCTCAAATTTGATTTTCTTTCAAGTCCTGTCACCACTGCCTCAGAAGGAGGGCAGATACTGCTGAAGGTGCTGCACCGACACCGTTGTGCTGGGAGTGTGAGGGCTGCTGGAGCAGACTGTTAGAGGAGAGCTGCAGGCTGTGTGTGGAGGGGAGCTCGGAGCAGTCGCACACTGAGCTGAAGGTCAAGCTCCGTGTGATCGGGCAGTAGGTGCTGTGTTAGGACACAGACTGGCCATTATCCGTCTAGCAACAGTTTCCTCTCTGCCAAGTGTCTTTCAAGCTTTCCTCATTTGTGTACATGTCATGGTGTCATTTTTCTGCCACAGTTGGTTGATATTGTTGATATTCGGCTACAAATCGTGGTTGCTGATAGTGACGTTCAACTGTATTATTGAGAATTCAGTGGACTCTGCATGCTTAGAAGCAGCAGGTTTGCTCTGTACAGTATGTTATGCTTTTTTTCTTTTCTTTTTGTTTTTTTAAATGTCTGTTGATTCCTGAAGGGATAATTAGTCGTTTGGTTGCACCCTTTCATAGAGTTACCAAAGGCAGGGTAATTTTGGAGGTTTGCTGCTGTACTAGTTTCTCCCCGCCTCACTGGTAATGTCATCTGAGTAGATAATCAGCAAAAAATGCAGACTCCATTGCAGGTCGACATTGGACCTCGTCCATTTTTCCAACTGAAAAACAGAGCTCTTCTCTGCTTAAATTAAAGCAGAGAGGCTCCGTTTGTAATTTATTTCATCCACCCCCAAAATCACAAGATTGTTTGAAGTGAAAACTGTGTCCTTCCTGCTGACTTTAACTATCTTGAACTGGCCTGTTTAACAGTTCGTGTGGCTGTGTGCCATTTGTACCTGTGCTTCCCAAACGGTGCTATACATTGGTTATTATTATTCTAAGTGTTGTTGTTTGTTTGTGTTTTGCTTCTCCTTGTTGAATAAGAATACACATGCAGAACAAATTCAGAGTCAGTTCAGCTTAAATTCATTCAACTCAAGCCCAATTATTCTATTAGGAGAAGCAATTTAGATGCACACAGTAGTCTGAGAGTAAATCACACAGATGGACTTCTGCAGCCATATGCGTAACACGTACACAGGCCTACAGGAACACACACACACACACACACACACACACAAATTGTTGATGGTCCAAGCACCTATGGGGACGGGCTCTGTTAGATTGGTCCCAGATGCTTCTCAGTGTGTGTGTGTGTGTGTGTGTGTGTTGGGAGGATTCATTTGGTGAATCTATATCTGAAACTAATCCTGTATCCCTGTGCACAGGTCTATTTCTTGTGTGTGTGTGTGTGTGCATTAGCGGCAGGGCGAGAGACTGATCCAGTGTATAGGATATTGGACTTGGCAGTATGGAATTTAGTTAATTCCTCTAGCTAGTCTTCTAGCTTGATTAAATAATCACTGATTTAATGCAAGTCAGTGCGTGTATCAATTTAAGTGTGCGTGTGTGTGTGTGTGTCTATTGAAAGCAGGGCTGACTTACTCTTTAAGTGAATTAAATGTAATTTAATTTTGAAAGACTTTGTTTAGAGAGCCCTCTTTTAAAATTTATTTTAGACCGCAGGGCGCCTCAATCTATTTCTTTATCCTCTTTCTCGCATTCTCTCTCTCTCTCTCTCTCTCTCTCTCTCTCTCTATGTATTTCGCAACATAACTTACAAGAATAGCAGCACCATGATATTTGACATTTTTGTGTGTTTAGTTCTCTTTCACCATGCGCAGTGCTCAGAATGAAAAATCGGCATGTTTTGTTGCAAAATGAGAACTGCACCACTTGAAAGGAAGTGACCCTGCTTATAGAAGTGGCTGGTTTTCTCAAGTTCAAAGAGATCGGTTTGTGCAAATTACTGGAAAATGCTGTGTTACTTGGTAAGTCTTTTACAACATGATATTTTAATAAGTCGGGAGATAAGAATTCACTTTACATCCATTTAAAAAGTAAAGTTAAAGTGTGTTGAAATACAGCAGCTCATGTGTAGACCACCAGCCTGCCTCAACCAATTTATTTAAAGTGAAGCTACACCACCAGAGTCTAAAGATGCCACCACACATTGGTTGCAGATGGAAGCAGAAATACATTTGAGGGACTCCAAATTGTTACAGAACCTAAACCAGTGGATGCTTATCTAATTCGGCCAGCTCTTTCATAAAGATCTAAAAGCCCATGCAGTGTAAACAGTTTGTATAACATCTGTACATTTATGGCTTCAGGAGAAACTCAGAGTGGACGCAAAGCCACAGCTGAAAGGCTCAGCCACCGTGTGGTTGCGCCATATGTTTTTTTGATATTGAATAAAAATGTGATTCTCAAGAGTGAAGTTGTAATTTATTAGTACATTTTATGAGTAGAGTTGCGAAAGCGTCACTGAGAAACAGCCCATAACTTCTGTTTGAATCTAAAGGATAGCAATCACTTTAACCCGTTTAATGGAAAGCTGGCGTAGCAGTGAAAACCCGTAAAGCTCTAAAAACAAAATCAAAATTGGAGATTTGAAGGAAAGGAATACGTGCGATATAAAATGTGGCCTCTTTCCCCAAACGGACAGCAGTCAGGTTGTGTAGCCCCTTTTATGCATTCTTGCATTAAATCTACTGCCACAAGGGGAAAAAGGCTCTCTGTTTTTTTTGCTGGCCTTTTTTGGATATTGTGAGATT
This sequence comes from Gadopsis marmoratus, assembly GCA_036023855.1. Classification (NCBI taxonomy): domain Eukaryota; kingdom Metazoa; phylum Chordata; class Actinopteri; order Centrarchiformes; family Percichthyidae; genus Gadopsis; species Gadopsis marmoratus. Next base: position 29,698 of record JAVQJF010016898.1, on the reverse strand, counting down.
GATCAAATCTGCAAATATTATCAACATGTCAGTGTTATATTATAATGTACACTCATTGTGGTCTTTTCATCAGGAGATGAAATCATCGGATCTCTATATGTCTTTGTTTTTCAGTACACAGGAATAAGAGAATCCCCCATGAGTGAATAGGATTCAAAATGGACACATATTAGCCTCGGAGAGTAGCATTACTCAGAATACAGCCCGGGGATCGTAAAGCAGTATTTACATTGCTTACTCAAATGTACTTCCTGCTTAAGAAAGTTTGTATCTAAACATCAACTTTAAAGTTTGTTTGCTGGGATGGATTTGGCTTGACGAGGAGGAAGTTGGTAAAGACTCTAATTTCCTGACTAATGAACGCACATGTCTGTTTGCGTGTGTGTGTGTGTGTGTGCACCTCTGCATGCAGTGCTTGTATGTGCGTGTCAAAGGGCGTTGTTGGTGGTGCTAATTAAACGGCATCATAGGCCGCAGATAAATAGATGTCATTAAGACCCTGAGCTCTAATTACCTGCGGCCCTCCTCCACAGGCTGAGGTGAGTGGGAGAGGCCAGGTATCAGTAATCAATCAGGAACAACATGCACTGGTACACACACACACACACCGATACACAAACATAGTTAGGAAGTCACCAACCTATGCTTAAGTATGTAAAAATAGAACTATATGTGTGTGTGTGTGTGTCTGTGTGTGTTAACTTGCACATTTCCACACATGTCAAGCCAACCAGCTGATGATTGAAAAGGAAGTTAGGGATCATGAGCCAAATTTTGTGTGCGTGTGTGTGTGCGCGCACGTGTGCATTTTGGAAGGTGGTGGGGGCTATTTCTGCACTTTCCTGTGTAATTGACACTTGAACCTCTCTCACACACACACGAACACACAGACGCACAATGTGCTATCCTTGTACTGTGGTTTTGGAGTAGCCAAGATACCCTAACACACACACACACACACACACACACACACTGCTTGGATTGCGGCCTCTCATCCGAATCTTGCATGCCTTCATTAGCCAGTGGAAGCAAATATTTTCAGGTGTGTGTGTGTGTGCGCGTGTGTGCGTGCGTGTGTTGCGATGAGGGGCAGCTGTGGGGCCATATGTGAGTGATTTGGGCGCTCGGAGGGAAACCGAAATCTGATGACAGATGCAGTGTTTGGCTTGCAATGCTAGATACACACATATACATACAGACACACACACACACACAGAGACACAGGAAGCATACATCAATCAATCACCTGGCTCTGTCTCTCTACATGTGGTGACCGTATGGCGTGTGCAATATGCACACATAGGCGTGCGCACACACACACACACACACAGGCTCTGAGGGGATTTGATCATGTAAGTGTTCTGCTGACTGATTGTCAGATGGACGAAAACACATGTACCATAAAGACTCTAATATTTGCTCAGGTGTTTATTACATGCATCAGTATTGGAAACAGGATGTTATGTTATACACATATTCAGCCTGAGAAACAAAGGTTGTCCAGTGTAAATAAACACATCTATGTTGTTCCTTTGTATTAAATCTTAGAACAATCAAACCTTTTGATTTTCTATCCCGGGCCAGACAGTATGAAGAATGTCATCGTAAATGTCTCTTTACGAGCTAAAATTACAGCAACGAAACAAAAGAGCTATTAAACCACTTTTCATTGGCAGTAGAATGTGATGTCTAATCATTAAACACTATCTAGTATAGATGTTTAATCAGTTTCTGATTTGTTGCTATTTTGATGTTCGTACAATTTATTTTTTATATTTTTTCCTTTAAGGGTCCTAACTTCCTTGTTTGTGTGGGCATCGCAGCAAGTTACTTTTGGAGTCTTGCCTTAAATGTTCAATATGACTTTTCCTAAGTTGGGTGAATTCTCTAACACCACTTATGTAAGATTAGCATTTGAACAGTGTATTTTCACAGTTGTGGTACTGATTCCTTCTCACCAGAACTACACCAACCTGACAAATGATGTTCTTCGACGTGATATATGATATTCATTCGGGCCACATATGTGCATGTCTGTGTGTGTGTGTGTGTGTGTGTGTGTTCCCAGAGAAATGTAAAGTGGTTAATTGTGCTGTGATCTTTGCAGTACATTAGATTGCAAAAATAAAGTGAGCAGTGCTGTGCCCACTGGGCCCCCCTGCTTGTAGCTGGCAGCACGAAACAGATGCTCGGTGGAAGTGGTGGTAGTGGCTCCATCTGTAGCTCTGAGACAACAGACAGCCTGATTGAAGTGCAGCGCTCTTATGTGAAAAGTTGAAATGTTTTTAACTGGGTGCTCTGGGCCCGAAAAAAAATATGCCAAGTCCTCAGTACTGTCATGAACATAAAACAACACGAAGCCAGCGCTGAAAGCAGAAGGTCCCAGTGGACACAAAGTCCATGATGGAGGGAGAGGGAGGAGCAGATAGGGATAACAGTGAGAAAACAAGAGAGAGCGGGAAAGATGGCAGACGCACAGAAGGTGTGTTATGGGTTTTAGTAAGCCATACCCATAGGCACATACAGAATGCAGACATTCGCTAGCGCAACCATAGTGAGGTCAAATGAGGTGTGCTGGTGCTACTGTAAGGACATGGCATCACGGAGAGAGACAGAAATGCACACTACGAGGCCAACGAAGGACAAAAAGAATGACATGCTTGTGTTTTCTTGACCATACGGAATTTTTAATCAGTAAAACACATTGAAGACAAATCTGAAGCTAAAGTATACTGAAATTGAGACCCGGACAGAAAGAGGAGACAGGGCTGGGAAGAGGGGGAAATGAAGCAACAATGCTGAGATAAAACCTGAAGAAGAGACAGAAAGAGAGGGAAAGAAATGGTTGGAAGGAAAGGCAGCTAGAGAGAAAGAGAAAGAGAAACAGACAGTCATGGTGGAGAAAGATGAGGTATGCTGTCCTCTCAGGGTCATAAAGGTGGTGAATGGGGCCAGAGACTTAATGGGATGGAGAAACGTTGTGATTGGCTCATTACTGTGATGGAGCACGTTGCCTCGACAATTGGCCTTTTAACCCCTCCCACCCTTCCTTGCACACACTACTTTTCTATGCATCAGTGCTCCATGAACTGCAGAGGTACGTGTGTGTGTTTTTATGAGAACGTGCACACTAATACATTATACAAGTCAAACACTTGCCTGTAAAGTACCTCCTGCAGTTCAGATAAACACTAAAACATTTTCAGGTGAAAGCATTACTCGTCGCTTTCTGCGACTGTTGAGTGGTACTTGACAAAATTAGCGTAGAACCTCGCATCACAAGACTCCAAGATCTCTCTCAGAGACGCATTCTCACCTATTTAAAAAGCACACGCAGCTTATTCAGCTCAACTAAATCGTTTTCTTTTTACTGGACTAAATTTTGGTGTTTTTATTAACCTCTTATACACAGAAAATCAGTGTAGAGGAGAACATTGTTCTCAATAATATTTCCCATTAGGCATGATGAAGGAGAGCTCTCTCTCTCTGTCTGTCTCTCTCTCTCTCTCTCTCTCTCTCTCTCTCTCCCAACTTAAGTCAGTCTTTTTTCTTTCTTTTCCTTCTATGACTTTGCTATTTTCTTACCCCACCCAAAGTTTTTTTGTTTTTTTTTAGCAATCTATATTCTTACCTCACTCTCTAACGCTGTCTGTCTTTCCCCATCCTTAGCGGCGCAGAGGCAGCGGGGTCTTCTGCGCGAACTGTCTCACCACCAAGACATCGTTGTGGAGGAAGAACGCTAACGGAGGCTACGTCTGCAACGCATGTGGTTTATACCAGAAACTACATTCGGTAAGTCACACACAGACATTGCACAGGTGCACGCAAACAGATGCTGCGCATGCACCAGCCGCACGTTGCAGCCTTGTGAGATTAATAGAAATAGTTGTGCCAGACGTGGCACATTAAGTTCCTGTATATATCTGGTCCCCTTTATTCAAACTTTCTTTCAAACAAATTAGAAGGGAGACATGAAGGGAGCTTTGAATTTCAAAAACACTTTCAATGTGGAGAGGCAGAAGGGAAAGTGAAAATAATCCCTCTAAGTGAGCTGAAACTCAGGTGTATCATTATACAAAAGTTAATTTGCAGTGCTGAACTCCTATCCACTCATAGGAGACCTACATATACTCACTCATAAAGGTTGTAGTGGATCAGGAACCCAGTACCTTACACTATTTTATAGACTGTGCTGTGTTTTAGTACATCCACAGGGTGGTTTTGACCACTAATTATCATTACTCCTGTCTGGCCGATTAGCATTCGACACAAATTAAATGGTGCAGTTAAATCCTTGTATGTATTCGGTGAATCCCGCTGTGAAAAAGTAATATTGTGGAAAAAGTATATTTGATTTGGGTGGGTGCTGTGAGTCACAGACCATTTCAGCAGTCACAGTGAGCCAGTTCCATGGAGTGAGAAATATGATGGAATGAATCAACTTTACCATCTAAGCCCGGGGAAAGTCTATGGAAATCCCAAATTTAATAAGATTGCATGAAATACAGATGAGCTAAAGACCCAGCCTGGAATTTGGTTGACTTCAAAATATTGAGCTATATTCACCTCAGATATGTTTTTGTGGTGTTTAGGCTAATTTCACATTTCAATATACCTTGCGTTAAGCAGGGGTTTACAAATACTACCAGTGTGAAACAAGCCTTCATACCTTCTATATTTTATTTACTGCATACTATATTTTTTATGTATAGCTTCATGTTCACATGTTGGCTTTTTAAGCTCAGCTTGTACATTACGAAAGTGAACAAAATGCTTCAGAGTAATAAATCACAGTGTTAATAAATGCCTCAGTGGGTTGACCGTGTTACAGCCCAGAGCGCTATGCCACAATTATCGAATGGAGCTTTAAAGACCTTTCAGAGAATAAAACGCTATCACAGTTTACTCCTTCCTGCCCCTGCAGATGTCCCAGGTTCAACCCTTTCATCTCATTTGCAGCTCCAATCACGTTCCAGCCCTCTCTACTCTTGACAATCTTCACGACAACCGTATTTTATATCCCATAATAAAAGTTTTATACGCTCTACACACATTATTAGAGAGGATAGCAGCTAATAAAACACTTCAGAGTGAGAGAGGGTAAGTTATGAATAAAGCGGGAGAACAAAGTAGACATAAAGGGAGGGAGAGACGAGAAAGGAGAAAGAAAAACAAAGAGAGAGAAAGAGGAGAAGATTAAGGTAAAGAGTGAGGACAGAGAAACTGAAGGGGAGAGTGTGTATGAAGAATGAGAGATTAGGAGATAATGCAGAGGGGATATCCAAGGAGGGAGGGAGAGAGAGAGAGAGAGAGAGAGAGAGAGAGAGGATGTAACTCAGCCCAGATATTCTATCAAGCCAACCCTACAGCCATAAAGGTGTGCAACATTGCAGGCAGACAGCTTGGGTGTCTCACACAGGACTGTAGACACAGAGATGCTATGAATCATTAGCATCTTGCTTTTTATGCACATATCCAATTATTTAGGCTTATTGACTGCTGTCATGGCAAAAAATACTGTAAAAGTTAAGACACTGGAATATAAAGTAGCAGGGTAAAGAGGAGGGAGGGCGTTTTGAGGCAGACAGGGAGGAGGAGCAACAGTGGAAGGGCTTGAGCAAAACGCAAGCAAAGAGCATCAATAACAGACGGAGTGAGAGAAAGTGTACCGGCGTGAAAGGCAGAATGAAAGAGAAGAAACAGTAAAGAGAAGCAGAGAAACGTGTGCAGTTTCCCAATCCCTGCATACTGGCTGTACAGAGTATGAACTATTATAAGTCAACAACTACACTTAACAAATATGCAGCAGTATGTAATTGTTATCTAATAGTTTTTATATTTGTTTGTTTTCTAAAGTGTTTCACCAACCTCCACAATCCCTCCTCCATTTCCTTTGTGAATTGCATTGTGGGTGAATAGCACACTGCTAAACAAAGGATTTTTTATAGTATTTGTGCTGTTATGGCTGTGCTTTATTTTATCACCTTTCCAGTGTGAACAGATCTGATCCCGCTTAGAATTAGTATGTAGTATGGAGTTAGGACACAGCTTTGGACTTTGTCCACCATCTTGGCCTCTATTTCTTTGCCTTTTTTCCTCAGCCATCCTCCTCGTGTATTATCTCCTGTCCCTTCCTCCTTCTTTGTTTCATGACCCCTCCCTCTACCTTTTCCTTCTCCGTTATTCACCATATATTACTCTTTCCCCTGCTCATTTGTCTCCCCTCCCACTCTTGTCTTTGCCTTTTCTTCTTTTATTCTACTCACTCCTCTTTAGCTAGAAACCCAAATCCAAGGACCATAAAGGATAAGACACGTGTCAGTGATTTGACTGACATCATTTTGTCAATGTAGATGCAGTCAGGCTCCTTGGTAGTGATACAAGTTTCTAAATCATCAGCAGAACAGTTCTCTGATTAATAACAGTGACTGTTGCCAGTCTGGCTGCTGAAAGAAGACACCTGTCTGAAATGTATGTGAATTATTGGATCATTAAATCAGAGTGTCGTCCCTCCTGAGGATTTTGGTAAAGCTATTTTGGTCACAGCATATATATATATATATATATATATATATATATATTTTAGAGTTAAGACTGTCAGATTGAATGTGCTAATCATTTCTTTATGTTACAAGTGCAGCAGAACACCCCTGGACTGGTGCTATAGATGAATATTTTCTTCTTAAATAGTTTCAGTAGCTGCTCTACATCTCTCTCTTCCTGCTTGGCCCTCTATGCATCGTTTTGTGATTGTTTTTTGTCTGCCACGATGAACATCAAAGGCCACGTGCACACATACAGACACAGCCGGGGATTTCTGGAGACATACAGGAGTTGTATACGGGCACATACATGTACACCATAACAAGGCACTTTGCTGTTCCTGAAATATTTAGTGTACAGAATGGCTAATAAATTCGACCTGCATGGCAGTGTAAATTAGTGTAAAGTTTTTTTGATGCTTGAAAAGCTCTTGTCTTTATGCCAGTTGGATTTGACTTTGTTTTCGTTTTAATGCTGTGTGGAGGTCACGTTTTATTATGTGTATTTAGAGAGGAGGCGTCAATGAAGTTGGTCTTCAAAAGTGCACGGATAGCAAGTCATTACTTTGGAGTTGAAGTGTAGACACTTTAAAAGACACTTTAAACTGCACAGTTGATTTTACTTCCAGGAAAGAAAATCTCTCGCTAATTTGTCTGGAAATGTTTTTGACTGTTTAGATTTTTCGGCATATATTTAGGAATGAAACATCAAAAATGTTTCACCATCAAGTGCTTCATTTGTCCCAGTGGGAATCTGAATAAGTGAGGAGTGCTTCAGGAATTGTGCTGTGGATGTTACTGAGTGGTTTTTATTCTTTGTCACACTCTGATTGACTTTTGCCTTTTTTAACCCAAACACTGAGTTTCTTTCAGGCTCTTAAAACCTGTTTCTGTAATTGTCCTGTAGTGCTTTTATGTTGTTTATTTTATTGCGTAGTTCGCCATATTTTTAGCGGGATAGTAGGATGAGTGTTAAGATGTTATTAATTAAGGCATATGTTCACATGTTTGTGACGGATCTGTCAATAAAGTAAAACCCCATTTACATCACATGTCACAGTCCTCAAGAGTGCAGGATATTGTAGGTCTTTTTTTTAGCATGTCACAGTTTACTATGCTTTGGTCAAGTCCATATGAATTGAGACTTTTAAAACTTTGATCTACCATTGGAAGTTTTACTGAGAACATTTTTCTTTTAGCAGTCCTACTTTGCATTAATGTTAGAAACAGAAGCTCCAGTTGTAGATCTTCAGTCAGCCATAGTGCAACCTCCTTAGCATTGATGTGTTTGTATATTTCACCAAATATAAAAGGGTGTTTATATTCAAACAGGCAGGTAATCGGTCTTAAGCCTAAATACATACTTTGTATTATCTCATCTTTTTAATAGAAAAAAAATGATTATCATCACAGTCAATTAATGATGGCAGTGTATGCTTGACATTATTAGTCAGGTCAGATAAGTAACCTTAAACAATGTACGGGGCATATTAAAACAGGAAAATGAATTATCACTACATTTATTACTAGACGTGTACTAAACCTTATCTCTTTTTAACATATTCCTTCTTTGTTTCCTTTATCTTGTAGACACCCAGACCTCTGAACATCATAAAGCAGAACAACGGTGAACAAATTATCCGACGCCGAACCCGAAAACGCCTCAACCCTGAGTCGCTGTCGTCTGAAACCCCCGCCCCCAAGCAGCAACGCATCACCAGCGAGGAGCGTATGAATGGGGAGGAGTCAGAGAGAAGCTGTGCATCAATCAAAAACCAGCAGCCTTCCCCTCGCTCGCGCTCACCCCGATCCACTCAAGCCTTCTTGGCAAATCAAACATTGGAGATCCACCGACGCATGCCTCCTCTGCTCCTCCCTTCGCATCCCCCCTCCTCACTGGTAGCCGAGGGCAATGGGGGCATCGCTGAGGGCGGCATAACATCAAAAGTAGAGGGAGGTAAAGGAGGAGGGGGATCAGAAAGAGGCAGTCCGATTGAAAAGTACATGCGTCCATCCAAGCCGTCTAGTTATTCGCCTCCTGGTTCACCCATTGAAAAGTATCAGTATCCATTTTTCTCCTTACCCCTACCATTAACCCTCTCACCTGATTTGACCCCTGAGTCGGACTGGCTCAGATTCTGGACCAAGTATAAGATGGCAGCCACCTCTGGGGTTCCTGGTACCATCAATAATCTAAGCAGCCCTGGTAGTCTAGGAAATAACACTCATTTTCTTGGTGCAATGGTGACTCCAGTACAGCATCATCAGCAAAGCTACACAGTGCCTTACTGTGCCTCTCCCTATTCTCCTCTCCCCCCTCCTCCAGCTCCTCCTCACTACCCTCCTCCTCCTCCTCTTCATCCCCAAATCTCCTCGCCATCATTAGAAAATGAGGCTCCTTTGGATCTTGCAATAAGACAAAGAGATACAAGTGCTGCAAACGCACACATGTCAACAAATGGTGCGGAGAGGGGAAGGAAAAACTCTCCACTAGCTGAGAGGTTGAGAGAGAACTGGAAAGGAGAGAAGGAGGAGGAGGAGAGGACGGATGAAGGAGGGAACCAGATGGAGGAGAGCGGAAAGGAAGAAAAGGATCATTTGACAGAAAGTCGTTCAAGTGTCCCATTGAATCGCACAATGGTAGAAGTGGCAACGCAGGATGACCTGACCAACCGTTGCATCCACTGTGGGATCTACTTCCTAGATGAGGTTATGTATGCCCTGCACATGAGTTGCCACGGTGACCAGGGACCATACCAATGCAGTTTTTGCCTCAACGTGTGCACGGATCGCTATGATTTTACCACGCACATACAGAGGGGTTTACACAGGTACACAGATAAAACGTCACAAAGCAGGGGTCACATGCAAGACGGCATAATTGAGAACACCACAGTGACGCCGGAGCGCGAGTGTCATACTGCGACACCAGAGGGAAAAGATGAAGGTGATCGTGGCGAGATCACAGATGAAAGCAGTGATGTCATGGGAGTTTGTCATGACAACGAAGCAAAGGAAAATACAGGCAGTGATGCCAGTGACAATGAAACGGGAGCTGAAGAGGACGTAAGGGGAGAGGATTGTGACTTAACAAACCAAGAATTGGGAGACAAGATGGGGTCAGATAGTAGCGACAACACCACAGAGGTCACGAATGTTGCCGAATCTAAAACCTTAGATGAGAACACAGAGAGTAATTAATCTGATGCCTTTGACTCACACGAACCTTTAGAACACGTTTTATTGGATGAATAAGCTGTATGCCTCCACACTCCTGGAGGCTAGCTCATGTCAAAATGGGCCGACCCTGGGCACTAAATGGAACACATCCTTAATGCTGGAAGCACTCGGCTGTCAAGTGGTCAAAAATCATCGTAGGATCCCGTTGAACTGCTGCAGGGACAGTTTGGAGGAATAGCCTGAATCCTGTGTTGAGTGATGGTCACTTGACAGCTCTGTGGCAACTATTCAACAACAGAGTCGAGGCATGCAGCTGAAATCACCTTAAAGAAACAGCCACTCCATGTGCTTTCCGAATAAGAGGATTTGGAAGCTCGACTGAGAGTTGGACTGGTCTCATTTAGGATGAGTTTGAGGAGCTCAGTACTTGCACAGCCACCATACAGCAGAGCAAAAATAAATAAATAAATAAAATTGCTAGATGCAAAACACTTTAACTGAACTGAACTGAGCTGGGCTTTTATGCACCACGTTAAACTGACCCCAGAGCTGGTACACAGTAGTCTGATGCATCATTCAAACTGTTTTACCTTGGTACCACCAGATCTGATCTGTTTAGAACTACTTTGTTGTAGTCCAGAGACTGTTTTTGACTGTTTTACCGCTGTGCAAATGGATCCAAAACCAAAACTTATTTTGGCTCTTTGAAACTGTTACAACCAGTTTGTGCCGCGGTTCAGCCGGCATTCCCTTGGTACAAAAGGATGAATTGGTTTCTTTCACTCTTGCCCTGTTGTCTCGGAAACTGTCAATGCAAAATCGACACCTCTGCAAAGTGGCCCAGCATGGGAGACTGGTTGGGTTTGTTTTGACCGTGACTTTTTGAACTGCTTGAAAAAACCGGAGTTATTCCGGACCGAAGTGTTCTCTTCGACCATTTGGATCGAACCAAGTGACATTCTTTTCTACCTTCCTCCGTGCCATGATACTAGCTACGTGCCTGGCTGCCTGCCTAATAGAACAACCATCTATTAACCTGCTTAACATTTATATTAATAATAATAATGGTAATAATAATTATAATGATGTTATAGTACAAAACATGCAATTTGCTACACTTTCCTATATAATATGTTATTTTGTAAAGGCAAATAATGCTTTTTTTTTTGCAGGAAATGGTACTATAAAAACTAGTCTATTTGAGTTATATTTTCTTCTCTGTTTTTGAGCTGTTTGTTGTTTGTGTTCTTATAGAGACTTGTTACATTGATGACAGCCGTCTAACAGAAATGGTACAGCAAAAGGAGGGGCTTGTGTGTATGTGTGCATTTGTGTATTTTGCGTTTCTGTGTGTAAGGATCAAAGGATGTGCCCGTCCCCAAACGACGATGTAAAATAATGAAGGCTTGCGCTCGGTATTTCAGTCCTCAGGGGTCACACGTGTTGCACACCAACCCACCTGTTTCATAGCATGTGACACGTCATTTGTACATGTTAAAACTCTAATGGTTTTAGCACGTTACATGATGTTCTCTTACATTCGCTTATATATGTTCTTTATGTGTTAATAAGTCAAACTTTTCTTCGTATGTTACTTTTTTCCTGTTTGTCTTACACATGTTAGGTTACGTGGTTTAATAGAGAGACTTGGGGAGCTAAACCCTACATTTTATCATGAGGATCAATTATTTGGAATAACTGTATAAACCTTTGCTCTGTATTGGAGCATTTTGCCTACAGTGTTTAATTCAGCCTATCTCATGTTTGTGGGAGTTTGGTAGTTTACCTCTATGTAGCATGTTAGCGCTCTTATAAAATCTGCAGAAAAAGTTGCCTTTTTTGAGAATGGGAACTGTTACATGTTATACCTAAATAATACTGAAACAAACCACACGACGACATTGTAAAGTTACATTTTCTAATTCAATGAAGTATAATAATCGCGTTGCTTTCAACTCACACAAATTCCATCCCGCTTTTCTACCATTTTTACGACCCACTTTTGGGTTCTCAATCAGTTTAAACACACTTAAGGGAAAGACCCACCTGTTTTTAAGCTACATTTTACAGTTCATCATCATCGTTTTATTTTTGTCATTGAGAGAGTCGTGACAGTCAGGTCTTTGAGTCCCTTTGTGTCAGAATGGAGCAACACAGTGGCCGTCTTGTTTATTTTTATAAAGAGAGAATCACCTCTCCAGCCTTGTTGCCTTAGTTGCTAGAAAACAAAAGAATAATCACCAAGGGACTCCTTTGAAGGAAATAATAATAGGCCGAAAGAAAATCAAAGACGGGAAGGACAAAAGAGTGACAAACAGATATTTTTCTATGCTTATCCAAAAGACATTAAAGAAAAATATTCCGCCTAGTGCCTGGTAACTTGTACAGTTTTTCTAATAGTATGCTTGTCTGTATCAAAATGTGAGTTATGAGTCAGAAGTTGGGCAAACAGACTGCTATATTAATACCCATGCACCAAGTTATCAGAGTCATCCATTACAATTGATTTCAGCCTTGCTGTCTGATTGGTCAGATACCTGTTCATGAGAAAGACCCACGTATGCTTTTAAAAAATTTAATTTGGTGCTATGCTGTCAATCACTAGTTAACCATCTTTCATTTTTGCATGTATGTACACAACTTTGTAGAAATGATGAGACATATGCATCGGTAACTTTTGTATGAGAGACATAATACCAACAACATGTTGTCTACTGTGTATTTGGTTTATCTGGCCATGCGAGCTGAATTATGGCATGCTGTCGTATCACCAGAGTGCCCATACCATGGCAAAGGTAGAGGAGTTTATCATGTGTTTTTATACATATTCTAGGGGTTAAACCAAAAATAGTTTTGTCAGAAAAAGGTCAAATTTCATAATTAAACTGGCAGTGAGATGAGATTTCTTTCTTGCAGACATTGTAAGACAGCAAGCCAAGAAACTACAACATCAAACACATTCTCAACTTTGTTCAGAACTCTACAAAAGTGGCTGAACTTTTCACCGGATCGATCAGCGTGTTGTGGAGTGCTGGCTGCGGGTTAATACCTCTAGTATTTACGTTACACCCTACAGCATTCTTAGGAAGGCCTTGTATATAGATGAATATAGATTTCCCAATCTTTTGAATAATTGATCATAAACCTTTTTCAGTGTCTGTTGAAATTCTGACGGCACATTGCATTTGCATCATCATCCGTTTACTCCTTAACATCCAAAAGAACCTGTCTAACCAGCACTGCACACAGCACTGAATATGTCACATTAAAACACTAAGAAACCTTTCAAACAACTGGGGCAACATATTTCATAGTGGAGCTGGAAGTCTGGGTTATTGACGGCTTCTCACTGCTGCAGTATATATGCAAAGAAATCAGGCTAACTTTTTAGGACGGCACAGATTCACGTGTGCCACCCTTCTGTCTGGCATACATCTCACTCTGGGGTCAAGTGTAGGGATTTTTTTTGCGTAACACCATTACCATGTATGGTTCCACTATCCACATCACACCTGTCAAGTGAAGGCTTGTGATCCGCATTCGTTAAATACTTTTATTCTGAAGTTTGCCCTTTAGTTGTTGAATAGGTTCCATCATACTGTACAAAAGACTGATGAAGCCAATTCAAAAAACAAAATAGTTTGAATTGTCTTCATTCTAGGAAATCTTACATGCTAATGATTAACACTTTTAGAATAGATTTTTTTTGTTGTTGTCGGCATCTCTTAATAAGGGACTGCTAGCATAACACAAACTGTTTACATTTGCAAATGTAGCAAAGGAAAATAAAAGCAAAGGAATGAAGCAGTGCTTTCTTAAAAGACAGAACAAAAGGAAGGATTGAGGGGGGAACCAGCTGAGATGGATGGATGGGTGCCTTTGAAGAATATATGGGTGGATGAAACAAGGGAGGAAGGCATCAAATGATGCTTGTAGTGGCTGATAAAAAGAGTTTTAGTTTATGCATCCATTCATCCACTCTCTTCTGTTTGGTTTGTCTCTTCACCTCCCTTCAACATCACTTGTATCTTTCTCATGTGTTGTCTAATGTCTTTCTTTTTATCTCCCCACCTACCACCACCACCACCACCCTCTGCCGCACATCTCTTCTGTATTCCTCCACTTTCCTGCATCCCTTGTTTTGATTAAGCTATTCTCAGTTGTCAGGTTGAGGGGATTTAAATGAGAGTTAGGTGAATGTGTCATACTGTGTTGTGCCCAAACAAATCTGAGGTTGACTCAGATACTCCAGAATTGATAGGAACATATCTGCTTGTGTTGGCTTTGTTAAGGTAGATTTTTTTACTACTTGAATGGGCTTTGGGTTTGTTTGAGAGAAATTGTTACCAGCAGTAAAATTTCAAATACTCGCCAGAAGCAAAGCGTGGATTTTTCTCAGCTTTGGGTTGGTCCATTAGCCAAGTTCAACATGCATTTTCATCTTTTTAAAAGATAAAGTAAAGTCCTTTGGTAAAGATTTTCATGGCATTTCTAGGAAACAGTTGGACAAAAAAGGATCAAATAGTTTTGCCTTTTTATTTTACATTTTTGTGAACCACAAGGATTTCTCTGTGGGCTTTCTGTACTTATTCTGAAACAGAACACAGCCTTGATAACATAAAAAGTCGTTTGTGCACACTTTTCATATTGTGAGTCTGCAGAACCCTTTCATATAAGAAAAAAAAAGAAATGTTTTGCCTCCCATGAGTAGTGTAAGCATACTGTGTATCTAAAAACATAAATAGATATTAATGTTGATAGGGATTTTGGGAAGACATTTCAGACGTCACTTTCGGGTTAAAAATAGGCATTTTTGGCAAGAAATGAGGTTCTGCAGGACACACATGAAATGGCCTTTTTTACTTCGATAATGAGTGTATGTTTTAGGTTGGATGGCATTTCATATCAGCGTTTACATTGGAGGGGGGCTTAACAAGTGTTTTCATTTTTGTCTTTGTCAGAATGTGTTATAGAAAATGATGCTGTTGCTTGCACTCCATTTATGTTCTTATTGCCAAGGAAGGGACAACACACACATACACATACATACACACCGGCAGTGGTACGGATTGAGTGTACATTTTGGGATGTACAGTGTTAGCCCATGGGAGACTAAGGGAGGTAAAGGCCAGTTAATTATTGGTCAGACACGCACACACTTGCATGCACGCACACACACACACACACACACACACACACACATCAACTATGTACATTTAACCAATATATTTTAGTAGAATTTTTTTGTCTCTATTCAGTTGAATGGCTTCTATAGAAAACTTGGATTTTTTTTTTTTCTTTCTCATGTTGTATTTTATTCTGCTACTTTTCTGTACTTTATTGTTTTTAAGTTTTTTTTCATGCAAAAAAAATGATATTTTGACAGCCAAGAAAAAGTTTGTTACACAGCTAAACTTGAAGAATAATGTTGATGATGATGACGATGACAATGATTAATAAAAGTAATAACAAACATACAGAAAATGGCCAATGGGTGTGCCATTTGTTGGGGATTATTGGAAAGGGAGAAAGAAAAGCGAGGAAGAACACCTTAATTCTATAAATCCACCGTCAACAGACATGGCGTGGCCTTGCTACAGTATGTCAGTCATGTGTGTTATGTTGGGAGAATGGGATCTAATCTGAGACAAACTGCAGACGTTGGAAGCACAAAAGGTGCAAGTGTTTTAGCTGTGGGCTTTTAACACACCAAGTCAGGTGTTGTTTTTTTTCAGACGACATTTGCAATGGAAAAAAGTGAAATCGGCGAACATGCCTCCTGCTGTGCTCTCTGAATGTAGCCAGGAGCTTCACAGCTATCATGTATTTCTACTCACATCTGTTCTTCGCTGCCGCCCGCCTGCTTTTTCTGCCTTACTGGCTTGCTTTTTCTCCTGATACAAGTATAAGGTTATTTATCTGTCGCTTAGATTATTTAATGCGAAGAGCATGCTCTAGAAATTAAGAAATTAAACTGGCTCTGTTTGTATAGCCCTTTATGGTTCCCAGTGGATGAGTCCATACGATTTTTGTGACCATTCATTTAGTGCCACAGTAAGGTCACATTTCTGCATGATCAACACTTTGTTCCACAACAAGGTAGCTTGCAAATGGATGATTCGTGGCCCTCAGAGGAACAATTTGTAATTTAACAGTGACCTTTTCTTTGCGACTATCAACAAGACAGAACAGAACAGAACTTCAATTTCCAGCGAAAAACATCAAGCTCTAACATTAAAATTTAGGTTCACAAGCATTTTCGGCAATCTTGGAGCTTCCCTCTTGAGCTGCTGCGTAGGTCAAAATGTCAACTTCACACACAAGACAAAAGATTTCCACGATGGTGATTTTATTGACCCCATCACCTTTTCCTCTCCTCAGGACAAACTTGTTCTGCCGCACTACAGCTCACATGGCAATATTAGAGCAAAAATATTCTGCAAGTTCTGGGGTGTAATGAGCACAGCATTGTGTACTCGATATTTACAGTAACAACAACTCATTGGCTGTTAGCTGTTATTTCATGGCAAAGACTCATTTCTCACCAACACACACCACACCGGAATCATTTCAGAGCCTGTTTTAATCTTCCCACAGCCGTCCTTTGGGTCTGCAATTTTGACAAACTTAATCAGCACAGCGACGCAATCTGTCAGAGGACAAAGGCTTCTAATCTTCAGCCTATATTATGTTTAGCATTATCAATTTATCTTTGTGTTTATAATATGAACATTGATTAGAGTTGATTAACTCTGCAGAGAAATTATGTGGCAGCGGGGTGTCATTTAAATGTGTGTGTGTGTGTAAGTTGTGAGCGTGCGCGTGTGTGTGTGATGATTGACCACAGAAAGTCAGTGTGGGATCGGAATACTAAACAGCCTGGTGTCTACTGAAGAGGTCAGCACACAGACACGTGCAGCTGCACAGAATTATGAACCTGTTCAAGGCAGAAGTGAAAAATCCATCAAATAAATAGAAGGTGAAACGTTTGAAAAGAGCGTCAAAAGCCACATGCAACTATTCATGCACATGTTTACGTCCTGTGAATGTTAAAGAGGATGGCAGATGTGTGCCTGCACACAGATTCCCTCTATTTTCCAGCGTGACACTTGCACATCTTCTCTGTATGCACCGCCTGCCCCTGAATGTCTGTCTGTCAGCCTGCCTGTCTCTCTGTTTAAACATCTCGCAAACATCATTTCTGTTTATTGCAATTCATGTTTATGTATGAGTTACCTACGCTGGCGACTGAAGATTTGACTCTGTGCGCCGCTGTGTGAGAGAGCAACAGAGTAATGAGGTGTGTGTGTGTGTGTGCGTGTGTGTGTGTGTGTGCGCGCAGGTGCTTATGTATGAAGCAGCTGTTGTCATGTCTTGTCATGTCATGGGGGTTGATTGAGATGTGCTTTGGCGACTGTATAGATGTCATATTGATATCTTGATAGATAGCTAGATAGATAAATATGAAATCATTAATTTATGCCAAAATGAGCTGCTATCAATTGAGCAGTATCTCTGCCTGTCCCTGCTGAAAGCATAATTACAGCTCTACATCGCCTCAGCATGTCTCCTCCTCTGCTTTCCCGTCTTTCACTCTGCCCTTCTCTCTTCTCCTTTACATTGTTTTTTCAAAATCATATACATGGCGGGAGAGAACCTGTGTTGCCAAGTTATAGAAATGGATGCAGTTTGCATTCCTTTACAAAGGGGGTTTTGAATGGAAAGGTTATCGACTACATTCAGGTGTAACAGTCCTGTAACAGGAGAGAAAGGAGGAGGAAAAATGGAACAATATATGCTATATGATTACCGGATAAGTCTGGCCAACAATACAACAGTCCATCTCTGTACACTTTCTGACTTCCCCAGCCCGTCTGTGGGACTCGTCAAACCCATCAACACTTAGTGAAGACATATATTCTTTAAAACGGGTCACGGATATATAGATTAATTTTAAACACCTGGGCTCTTTTTATCAAACATTACTGAAACATGAGGAAATAGTGCCTTGAGTATGTGTCAGCTGGTAACGAACACATGCAAGGACCTTAGCAATATTTTTTGACAGACATGTCTCTCCACGTGGACCTTCTTCTCTTCTCCTCCAGAGTAGGCTTTATCAGAATCATACACACGTATACTCACTGTTCACACCTACAGGATGCAAATACTGTGATTTGCTGCAGAAGTAGACTTGCATATACTATACCGTATATAAATACACACACAGTCACCCACACATTGTGTCATACTCACACAGCTTTTCCTTACCCCGTCCTTCACATTAGGGCTCGGGAGTACTTTAATAATGAATCTCCTGGCAATAACACATGATAATGGTATGCACCTGTGTGTGTGTGTGTCTCTGTGTGTGTGTGTCTTCGAAAGACTATTTCTATTTCTGAAGAAAACTCAGATAAGCTTTTGCTCAGTTTCCTCACCTGAAACCTGTATAACCTTCCCCCCCACTTTTCTTAATAAAATGCATTTTAATTCTCTCCAGAGCACGCGAGGGGACAAGCAGAGAACAGATGACAATAAAAAATATTTTTCTATCCCCCCATTCTATTTCTTGTCATTTAAAATGAAAATAATCTGTCTTTACTAGTTGCCACTTTTATGTGCCACCTTGTTGCACTCAAACTCTTTTTCTGTTTTATTCTGATTTTTAAACCGTACAGTTTCTACTTGTGATTCTGCTTTGTATGTTCGACTTTAACTGTGTGTGGGAGAGGGTTTATCTGAGCTGTGTGTATGGGTAGTTTAAACATTAACATGTCTTTCTCTTCAACTGTCAACAGAAACAGAATTAACCAGGAAGGAGACTCATAACCAATCTGAGCACAACATTTTCTAGATAAGTCTCAGGGTTTTTTTCCTCCCATTATTTTTCCTTATTGTTTATTTGCTACTTGTTTTGTGAGGGTGGAATTTGGGCTGTGATGCTCAAACAGGTCCTCCCTGTTCAAGTCATTGTCTTCACATCATCTATTGTGCTCAGTGCACACCGAGCCCTGATGTAAGCTCACGCGGTGTCAATATTTCTGTTCCTTTCTGCTTTATTGTCTCCCACAGGCTCTGCCTGCCCAATCATAAGTCTGCTCATCGTGCAATGTCTCCCCAACAATTGGAATTTGATCAAATTTGAGACACTGATGTGTCTCACCGCTGCATTCTCGCATCCTCAAAATTGAAGTGACTAGCCCAAACAGTCCTATAAACACAAGTGAAAACAGGATGCGTCATACATAGGTGACAACATGTTTGCTGTTGCATTTCGTGGAGTTTTTGACACCCCATCTCTGGTCATACGGGCAGTATGACAAGGAAGAATTTTATTTGGAAAAACAAAAATATAATATGAAAGAAACACAGTAGTAAGACTTTATTCACATTTACATTTTAAGCATTTGGCATCAGCTTACACACACAAAGCACAAACTGAAATGTTGTATCACCATAATTACAAGCAACTTTTAAGCTTTGAAAAAGCAGCAGTTAATCAGTGCTACCGTCATAGAGCTACAGAAATATGAGCTAAAGAAACATTCAGGTGCCTGAAAACATTTCTTATATCATTAACAAAGCAAGTAGCACAGTACAGCATGAGGAAATACAGAAGTGAGACAGAATAGGGATGGAAAATTTACATTTTGTAATGTTTTACTCTGTTACTTTTACTATTTATAAATGAAACGTATGACGGCCCCAGGGGCCTCTGCCAGGGCTTGTGTGTGTTGCTGTGGTGTGTGTGTTTCAGAGCTGCTGCTTCCTGGTTGGTTGGAGCTGGAGGCCATCATGGAATTGGAGGCAGCAGCCTTTCTGTGCTTCCTTGTCTGCTTTGGTCTCACAGATGAATCATAACATCATAAAAAAGCATCTTTATACAACATTTTTTACCAATTTAACACTAAGGTACTGTAAAGATGAAACCTAATTTTGTGTTTATGAACGAGGATTTGGGCACAGCCCAGTTTCTTTTTAATGAAGAAAATGCGACACACTGTTTCATCTAAACCTTTTGACATTTAATAACCTGAATGTTTACATTGTGGGTTTCATGGTTTGCCTTGTACAACTACAACTACTACAACTATTTTACCTGTCAATTACAAACAAAACCAACGAAGAAGTCGGAGACAAGCGTCTTCTCCAGTTTGTGTTTCTCCTCATGAATAAGACAAACATACCTTTTCTCTAAGAACAGCAGCAGAGCGTGTGTTATTTCCACAGCGCTGTGAGAGCCCTACAAGATGCTGTAATGGCCGACGTAATCTTCTGTTCATGCTTATCAGACTTCGCTGACAGAAAACATTTGCAAGTTTAAAGAAATAAATAATAATCACAGCCGATAGCAATTTCACTTTTCTTCTTCACTAATTTAGTCGAGGGTAATTCTAATAGTATGTACACATCTTAACTTGGCTTTAGGCTACTGACATTTCACATCAACAACGACTAATACTTTAAATATATTCAAGCTTAATAAATGAAGAATATGAAGCTTGGAAATACTAAGTTCCTCTAGGATATTGAAGATCTACTTATTGATAACTAAAGAGTCATTTTCTTTGCAAATTTTCAATAATATATTCCCCTCCTGGGTTAACAGCTTGTCGAAACTTACAGAGGGATGGTGCTTATGAGTAAGGGTGTGGAGGGGTCAGCCAGCTCCAGGCCATGGTCCAGCCCTGTGCACCAGCATTACTGTACTGAAACAGACGCATGAGCAAAATCCTACGCAAGTAGAATTTTAAAAGTATCTTGTTTAAAAATCAACTTGGAATCAGTTCGCCCTGAAGTTCCCCTGACAGGTAGCACCAGCTCTCCCCCCCCCCCCATTGCTACCGTGCTTTGTTCGAAAAAAGGTGTAACGGTAGAGCTGTAATCTCCATCGCCCGAAAAGAGTGAAATCCAGACGAGGAAACAGAAAACAACTTCAAAGCTTCAAAAAAGGTCTGCAGGGTAACTGCATGACATTATGTTAGATCATTGCTTCCAAACTTATTGACTTGAGACCTCTAAAAATTAGATTAAAATTTGGACAGGAGGGACGCACGTATCCTGGAAAGCCAGAAGATGCTGCGTTCATGCTGCACAGGTCCGCGGTACGAGGGAATAAACTAGTCTGAAACCTGGACACCAGTACACTTGATCAACACACTGTAGCAGCTCTTTAATGTGTTTTAATTGCCTTGTTTTATTGTTTGTTTTTAATATCCATACCCAGGACTCCGCTGAAAGCAGTATTTATAATCAGTGTCGTTTACTAGTGAAAAGAAAGTTAATTGAATTGGGATCAGGAACAAAACTACAGTCATCTGTATATTAGGATGAGCCACTGAGAATCCTCCACTGAGTCATTGAACATGTCTACTGGGTGAGATACCAACCGCAGCTGCTAACAGTGACTGCAAAATCATTTTGACTTCCCTTAACTAACTCCTTCAGTCTTTCCCTGTGTCATGCACAACAACGCAAAAATGTAAAATTTCACCTATGTGGTCTATGTGTAGACTTTCCAAGAACAGCCCCCCGTCTCTCTTTTCCCTTAGAGCATTGCTGCCCTGAACTTTGCCTTCTCAGTGTTGCCTGCTTGTATTCTTAGCAGTCCAGGAGTTTGAGCTTATTCTTACGTTGCACTAGTGAAGTACGTCCAGCAATACTTTGATTACTATAGAATGATCAGCTTCAGGCAATATTTCGTTTACAGTGTTTATGTGGGTCAAAGTAACACCGTTTCTCCAACAACTCAGTTAAGATGGATTGATTTAATAATTGGTGCGGTGGTCATCATGCCACCACACTACAGCATGTGTTTTGCTTAAATACAACACATGGGTCAAAGTATACTGACCTTTGACTGTTTGAGAAAACTGGAGAGCTTACTCTTTATAAATTGAATGACTGAGGAGAAAATACATATTTTAACATGCCGTTTCCTATGATTAGCTTACTCGATTATATGCACAAGAAATTTAATTATACCAGTAATCAGAGAGTTTAACTAGATACTTTTATTAAAAAGTGCACATGTAATATCAATGAAAGAAGTAGTAAGAAGGAATGAAATTTAAAAAAGTATATAAAAGTTTATACAGACAAAATACCAGATAGATGGCAGCTCCCACGTCACAACCCTCAACTTCATCCATTATCCAGTATACCTTCAGGTCAAACTCTGACCGTCTTCTTGACATTTCCCCCTTCTCCTCTATACTGTATCGCCCACGCCTCTTTCCCCACCTCTGTCACCCTTTCACACTCCCCGGAAATGACCTCAGGGATGAGACCTAGTTGTGAAATGTCACATTTTTAGGATTTAAAATTGTATGCACATGGACAGATATTTTTGAAGGGTAGACGTTCCTAATAATAAAGAGGGCTTTTTGTCACTTGTTCTCTTTTTGTCTAGTCTATTATTATCAGGTTGTCATGGTTTATTTATAGGCAGCCATTTGCGTTTCATTTGTAAATACCTATGAAAGTATTGACTGCGTGTATGTATGGCTGACCGCTTGCTTCCTTATTGCCTCCAGTATTGCTTTTCTGTCCAAGTTAAGTCACTGCATTTGTGGACTTAAAAACAATATTTGTGCAACAAGTGTCTCTGTAGATGCAGGTTCCCTTTACTCGTAAATATAGAGTTGACTGCCAGGAATGAATTGGGGTTATAATAGCTGAAAAATATCAAGTTGAAGGAGAGCAAAATTTCTGACAGTGTAGAGTTGCTGTGGCTAACGTTTACTCAATATTTCTTCCCATTTCAAACAAATACTCATGTCATCACCTCTCAGCCACAGTAAATAATACCATAACCTAATGTTTGTTTTCCTTAAAATCTCTGTGTACAATTGTAACACGTCTCATTATCACATTGACCGACTCCGCTGAAGACTCTGGTACTGCCAAGGGAGTGCAATGTAGCAGAGGGAGGGAAAACACCCAAGAATAGACAACGCAGGCAGCCAGGAGCATGATTCAGAAGTGGCGAATGAGCTTGCATGCATGCAGGTAGAAAGGCAGGCAGTCAACTGGTATCACTAATTATAATTCCATATGAAGCCCGTTAGAGGGCCTCGCACGTACTCGCAGTTCTGGAGTTACACCCGCTAACTACTATTTTGTTGATAGAAGTTTTTCTAATTTAATAATAGATTTATTAACTTATTAATTTACATTTGGAGCAGATCGGACAACCGGTTGCCGACCTGTTTGCGAGCAGGGAGAACGAATATCTGACATATAACAGCCTGTAGGCATTGCTAAATTAAAGTGTGAAAGGGGTTGTTAACAGCGTTGTGTTGAAAAGATTTGGTGCAGGTGATGACTCAGGTGTATTTAAACATCAGCCATTAGTCAAAATGTTCCACTTGGTTTATTGTTGGTTTGACAGTGTGAGGCTGCTTTGTAGTGCTTTCTGGTTCAGGTTGATAAAAAGCTCATCTGGCTCAAACATACAGTTTCTGGCAATTGGATTCCTCTTTTACAATTTTACACTGGATCACATATTGCCATAGCAACCAAAGTGGAATTGTTGTGTGGTGCCTTGAGGTAGGTTCTATTATTTATGTGATGCTTTACTGATTTAATTTGCTTTAAGTACAAATGGATCTGGACATCCCTGAGAAAAGTCACAATAACTGTAAGTCGTATTTTTTTATTATATATTTGGGTAACTGTATGTGCTGTATACCTCACATATTTATAATTGTTATTAGTATATAATTTAAAATAATGTAAGAGACACAAAAGTAGCAAATCACCACATTTATATTTAAATTCTCAAGTTAATGAAAAAAGATGGATGGATAAAACATGACAGGCTAGGAATGTTGGAGAGGTATTGTAAGGTGAGCTAACGCTGCAGAGACATCAATTGTGGAGTGAATGAGCGAGTGCTTGAGTATCTAAGCAAAAAAAAAGGAAAGAAAAACCCCTGCAAAGCAAAGAAAGTTCAGAAAATTAAGAGGTGAGATGGGAGAGACAGAGGAAGACAAAGGAGGCACATAAATTATGAAGAGAATGGAATAGCTTGCATGACAGAGAGGGACGCACGTGAATTGTGAGGAAAATGAAAGCTGGGGGAGATACAGCAGAGAAATGATGACTGAAGTGAACAGTGAGGGGAAGGATGGGAAGACAGAACGAGTGGATGAGACGGAGCGACACAGCGAATGAGGCTGGGAGAGAGAGGCAGGGCGAGAGGAGTGGGGACCAAAAGTGTTGGAGGGAGTTAAAGAGTGAATAAATGAAGCAGCAAGAGAAAGCAGGGAATGATAATGATCCTTGAGGAGTGAAGGGGGAGAGCATTAGGAAGGAGCAAGGTGGAGATAGGGTGAGTGACGGATGAGGGGAGAGTCGGAGGAAAAGGAAACAGAGTGAAATGAATAGTGAGGACAAGATGACAACAGAGATAGAAAGGTGGAGGTCTTTCTCGCCCGATCGCTCTTCTTCCCTCATCTACTAATACTTTATCACTCACCGTCATCCCATCATTCCCTGCCTTACCATCTCTCTTGTTTGCCATCTCCTCATTTCTATATTTTCCTGTCCTTCAGTTTCCTTCTTTTTCCTCTTTGTTTTTAGACATTCATTCCCCGATAATTTAGCCAGTAATATACATTCTGTCTCTGAAACATAATGTCCAATTTGAATGTGAGGAAAGAGTATGCGTAGAGAGCGAGAAAAGACAAAATCAAAGGGAAAAAGAGATCTCGCTTACGTGCTTTTCTTACCTGAATGTTCACATTTGAGCACAAACTAAAAATACACCATAAGACCATTGTGTCACCACAAATATAGTACTAAAAGTACTACTGGTAACATAGTATACGTGTCATGTGGATTGCTAGGCTGCAAAATGTTTCCATCCTTTCAATATAAGCCTTTTCAAGTGAGGTTTAAAAGGCTTTTATATTGAAAGGATGGAAACATATTCGTTCAATTCATAATAATTTATTCATCTCACGAGGGGAAAGTTTAGGCAATAGAGCTCGCAAACACGTACATAATTAATTCACACACACAATAAACAGGCTAAAATACAAATATGATAAAGTTAGAAAGAGATTAAAAACACCTGGGTTAATGGCAGTGGCCAATCTATAACTGGCCAACCATCAAATGTAATAAAATCGATTTTAAGCTAGAAAAACTAGATAAAATAGATGTAAAGGACAAAATAAAGAAATAACATCCAACATCCAACACCACAAAGTCCCATTATGTCAGAAAATGTCAAAGTGAAAATGATCTCATTTTAAAACTGACCGTCAAACACATTGCAATCAGTTCTTGTCCTTTTGACAAAGGAATGAAAATATTAATACCAATAATCCTACAAACTAATAGTGATAATAATATTAACTGTAATCAAAGCAAAGTGGTCTAAAATGTTCCTTTAATGACTAGAGCTCTCCAGCAGTGTGGTCCAGAGTTGTCTACTACCAAAGTTATGAATAGGTTTATATCACATCTCTGTATCCCCAGTTTTTTTAATGTGTCATGTTTCATTTCCTCTTTTTCCACCAAAAACAGACCACCATCCATCACTGCTCGAGCCAACAGTGCAGTCAGCTTCTCCTGTGATTTTCAAACGGAGGCATGTGGGGAAGATTTCTGCCAGTGAGAGGTTTCGGAGAACGCACAGCTGGACTGTAGCAATTAACTCATTCATAAATTACCAAACAAAAAATGATATATATCCCCGTATATTGTTTCATTAAGCACATTTTAGTGGGAAATAAATGGGAACATATCCATTCGGATTTGTAGCACTTTTCCAGCAGTGTACAGAGGAGTGAAAGATAACACCCAGACACTTCAAGTACAATGAAGCAGATGGCAATTTTAAGTATATTCTCACAAGCTGCAAATCAATAGGAGCTGTTTAACATTTGAGAGAACTCAATGGAAAATCCTTGTAAACGTACAATTGCAATCTGTTTGAGCTTCTCTCTGCCTGCTGTATGATTTGTAGCGGAAAGCAGCCCAGAATGAGTTGGAGTGTTGTTTAAGTTTTTAAGTGTTTGGGAAGCGTAGTGGGATGAATCCAGCAGCAGGGCAGATGGAGCAATATATCAAACTAATATTAATGTGTGACTCAGAATTCATTGCCTCTAATGCAATTGCATGACCGGTACATAAATAATGGGACATCTCTGTTGTTGCCCATCAGTAGCTGCTTCAGTCAGCTGATCGGTACTCACCCCGATGCTGCTGTGCGACGTGTCAGAGGTCTTTAATTATAACACATATATATATCACAGACAAGATTATTGTTTTGTTGCCCGCTGAGGCTCTGCTGCCTCCCAGTCCACCAATATACTGTCTTAGTTTGAGTCAGTCACCCTATAGACACCTGTAGACAAATAAATAACAAACCTTTTTTTTCTTTTAGCATACTGTAGATACAGTACGAATGAAACGACTCCTCTGCAATATAAAATAAAATAAAACTATGTACTAAAATAATGTACCTTTGACTGTTGGGTTGATGCTTCAGCATTAAACTTTTTTGGAAAACAAATAAAGTTTATTACAAAATAAATTATTAAATATATAAAATACAAAATATGGGCAATTTTTAGATATTAAGACAGTTTGAATTGTCATTTTGTAGGACCTTTTTTAATAAATTTGCATCACATCCACTGTGAATTAAGAGCGAATGTTGGGAGGACAAGTTTTTTTTTTGTTGATTAAAATTGTGCCAAGCAGAATTTTGTGTGGAGAACATCTGCAATGTGAGCGTTGGATAAACTAGAGAAAAGAAGACTGACCATCCAATCCACTAAATTAATTTGAAAAGTTTCCAAAACTGCAAATAATTAAATTTTCACTCTTGTTAGTTAACATCTGGTTTGACAATCTGTTGCACAGGATGGTTAAAATTGTTAAAACCAACCACTATTTCAGCTCCTGCTGCTTTGCAGTCAGACTCAGCAGTGTCCAATTTCAGCATAATCTCTCATTAAAGATGAATGACCATTGAGTTTGCTGTCTAGCACGAACCAGCCTAGTCTGTGGTGTGTATCAGTGCCATCAGACAGGCCAGGCTGTAGATGGCCTGCCCAGGATGAAAACGATAGAGGAGAGCAGACGTAAGAATAGCAAGCAAAGAGAAGAGATTAGCGGGAGGAGAGGAGAAAAAGACAGGTGTAGTGTGAAGAGGAGGAGAGGAAAGGACTGGAGCTGAAGAGAGAAGAGGGAAAAAACATGAGAATGAACAAGAGGAGAAGTGTACCCACGCTGAGACAATTAGTCCCACCTGCAGCTACCTCAAACTGTGAATACCTGTGTGTGTGTGCGTGTGTGTGTGTGTGTGTCAGGGTGTTCCTGTGTGTGTATGTTTGGGGGGGTTGCCGCTTCAGTGCTTGAGTTATCGAGCAAATCGGTAACATGTGCTGCGTGGATGCGAGGATATGTGTGTGTGTGTTTCTCCAATCAGCCGTAACTGTATGACCACTCACAGGTGAAGTGAGGAACATTGATTATCTTGGCACCTGTCAGTGGGGGGGGGGGGGGGTTGTATATTAGGCAGCAAGTGAACATTTTGTCCTCGAAGCTGATGTGCTGAAGCAGGAAACATGGGCAAGCGTCAGGATGTGAGCGACTTTGTGTTACATCCAGTGGGCTGTTGTCTGTGTTTCCTGTTTTATTTTGACATCCTTCCTGTCTGTTCAGTTCCTGCCCTTGCGTATCTTTGATTAGCCTCACCTGTTCCTGGTGTTCACCTGTCCCTTGTTCCCTCATTAGTCCCTTGTCTATTTATATCAGTCCCCTTCCTTTGTTCTTAGTCGGTCCATTTTGTTTGGGACTCTGCTTCTATTTGGTTTGCTCTCTGTTGTTCCCTCATTTGTACTACTGCTTGCGCTGAGTTTAGTCTCCATGTTCCTCATGTTTTTGTCTCTGGACCTGGACTTGCCTGCCCACCTGCCTGTATCAGTATAATTTGTATGTAAGTTTCAATTTATTTCAATTAAATTGTTAAACAGCTTTCTGTCTGTTCATATCAAAAGTTGACAAGTACAGATATTTTCCAACAAACACATGAAAATGAAAAAGCCTTCATTGATTTGTTTTAAATAAATGACACATAATCGCACACAAATTCACACTAAACACAAACTGTGCGCACACATGTACATGCATCTATAGGTGCATCCATGCTGCAAGGTGTTCATGTACCCTGTGAAATTGAGTGGACTAAGGGTATAAAATTACACCAAATGGAAATGCTCAGGTATAATTGCGAGGTACTTTTACTTTACCTAAGTGCAGTACTTGAGTAAATCTGCTTGGCTACTTTCCACCATGTTTGAATTGTTAACAAATCATTTACATAGACTGATTATCAAAACTATATTGACAATGCATACTATAGTGGTCATAGTCTGGTATAAAATCTCATAACACGAGCAGTGGAATCATTATAAAGGCTGTGACCTTGGAGGCATCGCTGACTGACTGACAAGTCAGAAGCTTTGGATTGTGGGCGAGAGGCGCTCTGGCTCATCTGACCGAGAAGCTGACAGGAGAGGACGAGTCCAGTCTGGTAGCTTTGCTTCTTGCCCAGATGTGTCATCTACCAACACAAAAAACAAATATGTTTGGGCCCAGAAAGGATTATATTGTCTATTTTGTGTGCATACTGCGACCCATGCTACAGTGGGAACTGGACCACTAAGATTCATATCCAAGGCTCCTAAATGGTAGAAATGGTGCCTTAAGGAGCTGGTAGTTGTAAACACTAACAAAGTGACAGGATCAGCCAATGGAGTGATTTTATTGATTTGTTGGAATATGAGAAAAGGCTGAAATGGGGGACTTAAGGTATCTTTCCCTAAGAGTCTTGCTCTTAGGGAAAAGCTTTTCTAGTAAGAAGTGGTGAGGAATGAGTGCCTTCTCCCAAAGTGTGCTGTCTCAAGCAAGTCTTTGGTTGGGTGAAAGAAGGTCATGGGAATCTCTGCTATACTTTTCTTACACTTTGCAGGTCTTTGATGGAGTGAAGCAAACAGCTACTGACCCTCTCAGCAGGATAGATGACACTGCAGATATTTCTGAGGGTTAGTTGAAGACGGGAGCAAACCAGACAGTGATGGACATTGTGCTGATGCTTGTACAAACAGATCTGTAGACCCAGATAAATAACAGTCATAACACATGTAGTGTTTTCAGCTGTGACAGAAAAAAGAACCTTTTTTTTTTTGGTTGGTGGATGATGGGGGCAGCGTTTTTGGAGCGCTGCAGAAAATGATCCTTGGGAACTTTAACAACCCTCTCGTGCTCACTGCTGTGCCTATTATTTTATAATATGACGCTTTATTGATCAGCATATGGTACCTCTGCCCCTCACCACCATTCAGGTCAGAGCACTGGGCTGAAAAACAGGTGTCCCCGTCTGAGTGATGTCTCTCTAATAAGTGAGCCACCCTGCTGCCTATAATACCCAGGAGGGGATGAGGAGGCGAGAATCTGTGAAAGGGTGAGACCTGAATCTCTATTGTTTTCTGCACATTAAGCTCCAATTTGTATGTCTGCACTCCACGATGACAGCCAGCTGACGCACCGCGCATCGATGCCAGTTTGGTGTCATCAGCGCTTTGACAGAGGAGGCGCTGGAGGGGCCGTCAGTTGTGTGAGGGGCATAGAGGGGGGGTGCACATATCCCTGTGCTCAAAAGCAGGACACAAACACACATACACAAGCATGCAATGAATTATCCCCACGAACTGGTATTACCAGACAACTTATCAATTGAAGAGTAATAATAAACTTTATTTATATAGCACCTTTCATACATGAAATGCAGTTCAAAGTGCTTTACAACAAAGATACGAAATGCACATAGTGCTTAACACAATAGAAAACATTAAAAAGTGCAAGAAATCGGAAACATCAAATTTAAAAGAAAACTGAAAAAGCAGGTAAGAAAAGTAAAATCTTTAAAAGAAAACAGAAAAAACAGTTAA
>JAVQJF010016891.1:0-68892 GCA_036023855.1 Gadopsis marmoratus | reverse complement strand
CAGACACAGGTGAACACTGGGAACAGGTGAAAGGGATCAACAGCAGAGGGAGACTAACGAGACAGGAAGCATCACCAAATAAGGAGGGAACCACAGCAGGGAGGGAAACACTGGACACATAAAGGAAACAGACCAGAGGCACGACATGGGAGAACTATACACATGAAACACGAGACCACGGAACAAACACAAGTAAACACACATGAAAACACCGGCACCACGACAAGGAACATGACAGGATTTGTGCTGTCTGGATCAGTGGAGTCTGGATCTGGGGAGTTTGGATCTGGGGAGTCTGGATCTGTAGAATCTGGATCTATATAGTCTGGATCTGTAGAGTCTGGATCTATATAGTCTGGATCTGTAGAATCTGGATCTATATAGTCTGGATCTGTAGAGTCTGGATCTATATAGTCTGGATCTGTAGAGTCTAGATCTGTAGAATCTGGATCTGTGACTGCGGCCACCTGCTGCCCCCCTGTTCCTGCTGTTATATTGCTCTTATTATTAGTATTAGTAGTATTAGTATTACCGTCAGTACCATCAGTACCATCAGTACCATCAGTATCGTCAGTACTGCTGTTGCTTTGCATCACTGTGTGGAACGTGCTGCTGGTTCCTCCTGCTGTCACTCTGTCACTCATCCCCCTGCTTGATATGAAAAATGCTTTGAGATACCTTTGATATGGTGCTAAATGAAACTGAATTGAATAGTAAGGACTTCTGAAAACTCTTTATAGTAGAACCACGTTAATGCAGCAGCGTTACGGCTCTGTAACAAGGGACTCTAATAATACAGCAGTAGAAAGTACTAACTGAAGCACCAGGAGAAGATCAAACATCTGTACTAGAACACTGACTTGAATAACAAACGGATGAGTAACCTTCAGTTTGGTTTGGCTTTTTAAACTGTCCTTGGTCACATGTGTACCTTTAACCTTTAACTTCAACTCAACCAAACTACAAGTCGTCATCAAAATCTTCTCTGAATCTGATTGGTCAACTGGGAGCGTGTTGCTCTTACTGAGTTGTGATTGGCTCAACCCGCCCGGCGCTGCCATCAAGGCTGTGCGTCCCGTCAGCGTGTTACAACTTCTGCACGGTGGAAAATGGCGAGCTGGTGTGTCCGAGCTGCGAGGCAGAGCTACGCGCTCGTAGTGTCGCCTGCGCTAATAAGGTAGAATTATCTTCAATCTCGACTTTGTTACCGGAGAGATGTCAGTTACAGCAATGCTAGGCTAGGCTAGGCTAGGCTATGCACGCCATAGCAGTAGCCAGCTAGCAACATTAGGTTTTGTAACAGATCGGGTCCTTAATTTTGATGTTTATGTGAAGGTTAACGACATAAAGTCACCTTTCAGATGTGAGTGTTGGCGGTAACCTGGGCAACAAGCCTGTCCAGCGTTGTGTGTCATCATTAGCATGTTGAAGACAGGGATGTAGCTCAGTATGCTAAGCTAACACAGATGTCTAATTTGTTAAGCAGAAGTGCGTTTGAATGCTTCCACTCCAGCTGGTTCTCCCTTTAACCAAAGTCCATTCATAAATCTGGACATTTGCTTTATTGGTTTCGTATTTTTGTAGCTTCGTGTAATAACGTGAGTGCAGTGTGACGTCATGTCTCTGTTGGCTGGAGATGATGACATAATGACAGTTGGTGAAATAGGCAGTTCTTCTACTTAGAGTCCAACAAAATGACACTTGTTACATCTTCTAATATATATGTTATATTAGTGGGTTAATCGTTGACTGTATAGAGGCTAGTTGCATAACATAGTAACTACTGGCATTAGTGTTGCTAAGCTGTCTGATAGCATCAATTAGCAGGTCTGGACAAACACCCAAAATACTCTGACGTCTGGAGAACAAGTCAAATAATGTGTACAGGAGTTACAGAGCGATTCCTAATAATATATGATTCATTTTCATATTATGTATCAGTACTGTGTACGCTTAGCTCCACGGTTAGTTAGTTAATTGGTTGGTTTATAAAATGTCAAAATCTAGTGAAAGAGCTGTTTTGTTTCGTCTAACCAGCAGTCCAAACCTCAAAGCCGTCCATTTTACTATCCCATAATAAGAAACATTGATAATCACATTTGAGAGGCTGGAACCAGCCAGTTTTTGCTGTTTGCAAAATTGCAGATACATTTTCAGCCAATTGCAGGAAAGAATTGTAACGATGTTTTAATTTGGCATAAGTTGTCTGAAACAGCTAACTGCTGACTTCCATAGTAGCACATGGAAGCCTGGGAAGTTGACTAGAGGCTAATACATGTGGGTCAGGACATAACTAAGGGAAACTCCGGTTTTCAGGCTGTGGGGTTAGTTTGGAATCAGTCTAGTAGATTGCATCATCGTATACGTCCACTAAAAGTGCCTGTTTCCCTTTAAGTCAGGCAAGTTAGTGGGCAGACGCCATGATTATTATGTGTCCTTCTCACCCAGAGCGTCTCCACGATGGTTATGCACAGCCACCCAGCAGAAGAATGGGCACCGGCCAGAGGAAGAGGCTGAAAAGCCGGAGAAGACCCAGCTGGAGGAGAAGACCCAGCTGGAGGAGCAGCTCCAGGACATGGCGGTAAGTCAGAGTCACCACTTCCAGTTTAGTGTGTTCGTCAGGCAGAGAGAGACTTTTTACTACGTTCATCTGATGTCAACCGTATGACAGAAGAACTTGCCACACAACCAAATCTTCACCAGTGAACCTCATGATTTTACCTGACAACCATATCAACCACCATTTTAAGGTGCACAAGCCTCCAGCAGCTTTCACTGAAGTACAAGCTTCCTGTGGGAAATCCTCTACAGCCAGCCAAGTGGTACATCCTACGTTTATTTAGTCCTGAACATGTGTTTTTTGTCAAATGGATCTATTTCTGCTGTTTGAAGGCCACATTTCTATACAGATGAGCAATGCATAGAAGAATATCTTATATACTGTGGATGGAGGACGTGTTTACAACAGATTAAATTTAGGAGCTTTAATCTCGTGTGTAACACCAGCTTTATAAACAGACACAGTAACTACTTAGCTGAGCCTGAGCCGCGCTGCTGTTTCTGCCATGTTTCCAGGAGAAGTACAAGCGGGCCTTAGCAGACACCGAGAACCTCAGGAGGAGGAGTCAGAAGATGATAGAAGATGCTAAATTATATGGTAAAGACTCATTTTTATCTCTGAATCCACCACCTAACATGGGCTTCTTCACCCCTAACCCTGCTGAAAATAATGTGTTCTAGATGCAAAATTCTGCAGTTGAATGTTCCAACCACTAGATGTCACACAAGATTGTGTTTCTTTATTTAAGCTGTTGGTTTAGTTTAATTAAAACCTGCATTTGCACTTGATTTGAATTTTTAGAAGCAGCTTTTTCTGATGAAGACAGTTACTTATTATTTTGCTTTCCTTTTATTAGACCTAAGCTTGTTTCTAGCTTGCTGATATGGTTCTTACTCTACATCAGTGTTGTTTAGCTTCAGAGAAACTTACTGTCAAACACTATTCCTGCATTGGAATTTCTCTGCCCATATTTAGTTTTTATGCCTACATTGTTGAACACTGTTTTAGTATATGTATTCTCCATTATCCCACACTTTGCTCATCGCTGAATAGATCAGGTGGGTCTGCTTATGGCTGCCTTGTTCTGACTTTAAGAAGAAACGGTGCAAGGAGAGAAATGAGACGTCCTTTCCTCTGAAGCGTCACGTGAAGCGACGTCTGCTTCTGATCACAGCTGGATCAGCTGTCAGTCGGGGGTTAACAGCTGTAGAGACTAAATAAAGGCACAGTTATCCCTGGCAGTGTTTCTGACCAACAGCTGCACTCTGTATTTATACTGCGACCTGCTCAAAGGCACAGGAATCATCTCTACTGCCTTTATATTGATGTTCTGAAATGATGTAACTCATCAAATGTGATGCTCAGAGCTTCTCTGCGTCATGTGACTCGATGTGTTAGTCACTGACGGACTCTCCTACTCGTTTTGTGTCCATAATAAAAGATAATGGGGGAAATAACAGAGCGAGGAGACATCAAATAAGAGATTTGCTTATTGAGAGTAAAACTTGCGTAGATGACATGTACATTTCATAATCTCGCTTCGTCGTCACGTGGAAACCGGAGTGACTAACAGTATAGATGCATAATATTTGTGATTCAAAGTCAGATTTATAGCACGCTCAATGATGTTCTAACCTCTTCCATCACAAGGGATCCAGGGCTTCTGTAAGGACCTGCTGGAGGTGGCGGACATCTTGCAGAAGGCTACAGAGAGTGTGCCCAAGGAGGAGGTGACGAGCCAGAACCCTCACCTGAAGAACCTATATGACGGCCTGGTGATGACCGAGGTCCAGATTCAGAAGGTGTTCACCAAGCACGGCCTGGTCAAGCTCAACCCAGACGGCCAGAAGTTTGACCCCTACGAGCACGAGGCCCTCTTCCACGCCCCTGTGGAAGGCAAGGAGCCCGGTACCGTTGCAGTAGTAACCAAAGTGGGCTACAAGCTTCACAGTCGCACCCTCAGGCCAGCGTTGGTTGGTGTGGCTAAAGCCCCCTAGACATGATGATAAATTGGGATTTGTTTGTTGCCTGGTTGAAGGACGATCACACGTTGCAACAGATGGGTGGAGGCATCATTCCACCCTTTTCCACAAGCTTACCCCCACCCTAAGGTGGAACAGGACAATCTTCACAGTAAAATTTCAGTTTGTCATCATTCCTGTGACTCGTATCAGAGTCAGAGATCCCTAGTGTCTCCTCCCACAACCACAAAGAGAAGCAGGTGAAATGGTCATCAGGGACGCCTGTATGCTACAAACTGAGTGGTTCTGAGTCTTAGCCCTCATCATTCTGGACTTTTGTTTAAAGCCCTAATTATCTTGAACGTGACTCGTCACTTCTCTTTTAGTGTTTGAGCTTTAAATGGATTCTGTGAATAAGGAACTGTAGCTGAGGATCGGAAGGTTGAGATGTTACTTTGTACTGAACATCTTCCTCAGGCTCCGTAAGGCCAGTGGTCGTGAAGTCCCGTGTCCGTAGTAACAGCTTTACCTCTGCACCATTAGAACAGCTGTGTTTGTCGAAACTGTCACAGCGTCAGAATAAACTGATCAGCTTTGAAAGGCATGTTGGTTTAGTGTTTGTCTTTATATCTTGAAATAAAATGTCTAAACCTTTCCAGCTGACTGTACAGCAGGGGGTTTCAAACCGTGAGGCACTCTGGAGGACATTATCTCCGATGTCCACCGCCAATATACGTCCATGAAACGGTGAAGAAGCCAGAAAGGCTTCAGAGCTTTCCTGAAAATCATGTTGTGCAAATTATTGAAGAGGAAACGAGTATTTAGAATGATAAAATAGTTGCCCTTTTAATACGTCTCCATACATACCATTTGTCATGTGCAACAACGAACCAGCTGTAACCCGTCAGACTAACGGGATTAAAGACCGCCTGCCATCGCTACACCTGAAGCTGCAGAAAGCCCAAATCTGTTTTACTACAAACACTAGAAAAATGTTCATGATGCAAAATACTGTACATTTGACAGTTTAACCAATTCATCGTAGAAAAATATTTACACTTGGTGACAAAGTAAGAAATTACAAAAAATATCCCCCCACTGGGGAAAGGATGGAACTTTGAGACATTTACACTCAAATACATCAGAAGGGATCAATGTGGAACATTTGGTTGCACATATGCAGAATGATGCCATGGGCAGAACCTGGTGGCGAACATCACGTTCAGCTGACTGTAGTTAGTGACGTTTGCTCAGATAACCTGACCTGTTGTCAGCATCTTCACTAAACCCACCACAGTGGACTAATCACTCCGACCAGAACATGTCAACGAGCTAATGTGCAGCAGCAATTTAGGTCAGCAGTTCTCTACATCACGTACACTGAATTCACCGAAAACCACGAAGGGGTTCTCATTCAAACATGACACTGGTAATATTTAATATTTCTCTTGTCAGCGAATCCACTGAAAGTCCACTTTCCATAAAGATGTAAATCTAGAAAAAAGGGTTAATATATTTATATTTTCCTGTAACAGCGGGTCACCGGAGTTCTGAACCAAACAGGAGGGAAAGGGGCATTTATTCAGCCGAGCGTTAGTCCACGTGTGGTGCTGTAGCGAGTCCAAAGAAGGGCGCGTTCATGGTCATGAAGGACCCGTGAGTTTTGGACAGCGACGCTCTATGAAACAGGAATAAGATCTAACCAGACCATATGTTACAGTAGGAGTTCACGGTTGGATTTGGTCTTTTGGTGGGATTTGTTTACAATAAGAGACATATAGAATATCAGCAGTTATAGTGTTTGATCAGAACGGTACCACGCTGATGAAATATAACTAAGAGACTGATTTTGACCATAACTGCACATTAACACCCTCCACAGAGGCTCTTCCTCTTCTCCATTAAAAAGGCACATTTTAAACACTTTGAGAAGCAGTAAAGAGGAAAAGAATATGAATCCAGCATCCACACGCCTTCTATGATTTTAGAGCTGTGAAATGACAGCCCACACAATAACTTAATTTACATAGAAGTAACAGGAGTCACCAGTTCTTCGGTTTCTGCCTTCAACACAAAGCGAAGTCACTGAAAAACGAATGATGGGGGGATAATATTAGCCCGCCATGCACTTGTAATAACTTTAGAATTGTGCATTAGCATTTGAGTATCATTGGTTTCTGCCCTTACACATTCAGCTTCTGTACCTGTCCATGACTGACCTGGACAGTCATGGACAGGACAGGACATTGACAGACGTGCTGCACTACATGGTTCTGTAAAACTAAAGGGTTTTTGGGCCAAATTCACACGGTAGAGCTCCTAAACAAAAGAGTTTCCAGGAACTGTGAGGTCTTATTTCCCCTTCTTTTCAGCTTGAAGTGCCCTAAAAGAACCTGCTGCAATAACAGTAAGATATCTCTGCAGCTACGTACGTGTTAGCACTGTAGTCATTGTGTACTAACAATATGATTTCAAAGAACTTGGAACCACCAAGACCGTTATTCACCCTGGTCCCTTTCAAAATGTAAAAAATATAGGCTTATTTTTTCCAACCCTGGTATGAAAATATACTATTTTCCAGTGGGTCGTCTTCTGTCTTTGTAATGTACATATTCACATGGTCACCTTTAAAAAGATGGTGCAGACCAGTAGTTTTGGGTGCCTGCCTAAGGAGCAAAAAGCAAATCAGGTATCAGCGATCGTCAACGTTACTTCCTGAGTGCAGGTGGAGCGCTAAGAGGTGTCTCGGGATATCCAGCCACTTTCTGTGAGAAAGGTGAGGATGCGCTTCTTGAGGACTTTGTCCAGGTAGCTGGGCAGCCGGCTCTTGGCCGGGATGCCTTGCCTTTTCTGCAGGTGATCTTTGATGATGATGGTTTTGACAGTCAGGTAGCGTGCTGGGCTGAGGCTCAGAGAGCTGCACAGCACCTTCTCCCGCTCTGACAGCAGCTCAAAGCCCGTCAGATTCTCAATGGTGGCAAACTCGCCATCTTTGCTCTCTTCTTTGATCCCACCTCCAACCCCCAACCCTCCAGCAATGCCTCCTCCCCCTCCAGCTCCACCCCCGAGTCCCATAACCGAGCCCAGCCCGCCCCCTCCGCCGCCCCGTTTGGAGGTGACCACGCTTTTGTTCTCCTTGCGTTTCTCCCGTTTGTGTCGTGCTGCTTCATATTCAGCAGACTCGTCCAGGCGGGTGATGCCGTTGCGACGGTAGCGCTGCAGCTCACGCACCTTGGCCCTCAGCACGCGCTCTTTATGCATGTTCTCAAAAAAGTCTTCAAATTCCTGATGGGCCATGAACTGGCAGAGCCCCCGCAACCTGACGCGCTGCTCCTTCTCTTCTTTGGTGATCTTTCTTTTGGGTGTACTTGGAACAGCACCTGATCCTGCTGTTGCCGTGGAACCTGATCCACCTGTGCCACTGCCAGGTCCAGCCCCGCCCACACCACCAGCAGTGCCTAGGACTCCCAGCGCTCCTGGTTTGTCCTTCTCTTTGTCTTTCTTGTCTCGGCCCAGGAACGCAGGCACCAGGTTGTAGTCTCTGGCAATGTTCTTACATCGCTGGCGTTCTCTGAGCTTGCGCACATACATGTCCACGTGGGCACGTTTCATTTCAATTTCCACATCCTCGTCGTCATAGTTGACAGACAGGCCGCTGATGAGCTTCTCTGCGTCCTGGTCATATTCAATCTCATAGTCGTCACGTAGCGGCATGTAGCCCAGCTGCTGCTGCTCAGCCAGGCTGATGTCCAGCGGAGGGAGGGGGGTGGTGAGGCTGGGCGACAGCGGCCCCCCGCTCGGGCAGGTGTGATCAGTCACCCGGTTGGGAATGCTGTCAGGGATGCAGGCCTTGCCTAGGTTTCCATGGATGTACATGGTGACATAGTGTTCCATGACTTCATGAGGAGTTCGGGATGCTCCAACATGAGCGGCCATGTCCTCCTGAAAGACAACATGGACAGGAAGTTGTTACGAACGAGCATGATGGAAGAAACACAACAGTCTGCTATTTACTGCAAACCAGTAGCGCTCAGACAAATCATCAGATAGCTTTGATAATCAATATTCTGCCTCCAATGTGGGGATTTTCTGCTTCTTGGTCTTTGAAACGTTTGTAAATGGACACATTTGACTTTTGGATTGTTGGACAAATCTGAGGACGTCACTCCAAACTCCAAATTTAATACCAACAACACGGAAAGAACTGAAGTTTAATGAGTTGCTAGTGTAACCTGTAAACCTTTCAGACTTTAAGGTATATTTAGTTTTGAGCTTATGTTTGAGCTTTTGGTGCATTTGAATATATTTTAGTTTGCTGTGTTGAATGCTGCTCTGCAGAGCAGTGAAGTTACAGTGCCAGTTGTTGCACAGCTGTCTGATAGAAGACACACAGGTGAAAACTTAAAATTCTAAGTCAATGAAAGAGAAAGTGAAACATGCACAGAAACAAGAGTTCTGTCAGTCTCACAGCAACCTGGCTACAAATTAAAAGCATGAGTTTAATGCTGAAGAACGTGATGTGTCATTAATTCACTGCCTTCTTACGTCACTCATCTTAAAATGTTTCCTTTCCTCTCCACATGCTCTGTAGCAACTGAACACGTCACTTTGCACTTTTATTATCTAATATTATTCTGGATTAATGTAACATGTTCCTGCATTTACAGCTCGGCCCTGAAACTGTGGGCAGGAAGAGAAACCGGACTTCTGCACATTCATTCACTGAGGTAAGTTCAAAAGTCAAAGTACCCAGTTCCCAAATCCATACTGCTCGATAGCATCGAGCAGCGACTGCTCTTCCCTGCTGGTCCAGCCTCCCTCTGCCTCGGGACCCCAGAGAGAGAACCGGCCTCCGTCGACCTGCTGGTAGCCGTGCCATCTGCGGTGGTTACCGAGTTCTGCGCCCGCAGAGAAGCACTCGGGACACAGCTCGATATCCGGACAGTCGGTGCAGCGAAGTCGCAGGTTCGTCACATCTGCGAGGCAGTTCACGCAGTACTTCTTCCCCAGGTCGGCCATGTTGCCTGGATCCTGCTCTTGTTGTTGGAGCTACAAGAGCGCGCATGCGCACGACGAGCCTTACGTCCTGCTTGTTAATATTAATGAGTAGAGGTCACGGCGCCTCTGATTGGCTCCTGTTTCCGGTTTCCAGGACAACCGGAACCAAACGGAGTTTCAGTGAGTCCTGAATAATACTTCTGACTGAGAAATGGAAGCACGTGAGGAGGACCAGCTCTCTGCTCATGAAGACGGAGAAGAAGGTGAAGGACTCTGTAAGACAGCTGCTGAAGAAGCAGGACACGAGGACAACATCTCCACAAGGGAGGACCTGGATGTGAAGATAAGTGACAGACCTCAGACTCCGGAGAGAGAGAACACCTGTCCGACACAAGAGGAGGAAGACCTGCAGCTGCTGCAGGAGCTGTGTGAGGACAGAGAGGCAGCCGGCCGCCTCAGCAGCCAGCTGCAGAGGAAGCTGGTGGAGTTCTTCAGGAAGAAGGAGGACAGCCAGCTGCAGAGGGAGGTGGTGGTGTCAGAGCTGGAGTATGAGGAGAACATGAAGTTCCTGCTGGACCTGAAGCAGCAGCTCGCCGCTGACTCACAGAGCGCTGAGCAGCAGGCGGAGGAGCTGAGGCTGCAGGCCCACCGCAGGCTGGACCAGGTTGGCCTTGTTGCCTCTGCAGGCTTTTATAAATAACATGAAACAGATAAGGATTATCAGATTAGGGCCAGTATTAATAAAGTGTTCTTCAGAGGTGATGTATTAATACATGGTGAAGGATCTGCACAGCTGACAGCAAACCTTCAGTAGACGCGTCATTTCAAAAAGGAAAAGGTTCATTTCTATAACTTAAAAAAATAAAAGTGATTCACAGCCATCAGCCGTCCCAGCTAACAGGTGAAGAACCCTGATTATCTGGTTACCATGGCAGCTGTCAGTGGGGGGTATATGAGGCAGCAGGTGTTGAAGCAGGAAGGATGTGAAGGCTGATCAGTGTACAACTCTAACTATTAACAGCTGCTCATGTTGAGTGGCAACATTAAGTTGAACACGCTACTTCCTGCCTGAGATATTTTGGTATTTCTGATGTCGTCTCTCTGACTCTCAAACTTTACTTGTTCTCTTTCATCCTGTTCTCACTCTCTCACTCTACCC
The DNA here is from genome assembly GCA_036023855.1 of Gadopsis marmoratus. Lineage (NCBI taxonomy): Eukaryota > Metazoa > Chordata > Actinopteri > Centrarchiformes > Percichthyidae > Gadopsis > Gadopsis marmoratus. The sequence goes on along the minus strand of JAVQJF010016891.1, from coordinate 58,214 downwards.
CCCCACTCTCTCTCAACCCAACCGGTCGAGGAACCAGAATCCACGCAGAGCCTGGTCCTGTTTCTGCTGGAGGTTTTCCTTGCCACGGTCTCCTAGCGCTGCTCATGGTGGAAATGTTGGGTGGTTACTCTGTTCTGATATGGAGCTATTAAAATAAGACTGAAATGAGTAGAATGGACTGGTCTGCAGTGGGCGGAGCTCACACGTGTTTCGAGTTAACATTTCGATCTGTCTGTCAATCAAATGTGATCAGTCCACACCCACACTGCCCTGATGAGGTAGATTAGCTGAGGTTTGACTGTTAAAATGTTGATTTTTAACTTTACCTTTGATTGTTTCTTATTTAGTAAAGAATATTTACTCCCCCCCACCACATAAAGGAGGTGCTGCAGTGCAGACACTGGGTGAACGTGATACTGCAGCATGGAGACTCCCAGCTCTGTGCACACGTCTGGGGAACATGGCTCCTCGCATGTTCAAACATCTCTACGTTATTGTGCACTGAACAGTACAGTGGGTAAAACGTCTCATCCTGTCCCCAGGTGGAAAGTGAATGGCGAGCCTTCGTGGCACTGAAGGAAGATGTAGCTGTGAAGTTACTAAGCCGGCCGTTGGGTAAACAGGCTGCTCAGGCCAAAGTGGAGTCGACTCTGGCTGCAGAGCAGCTTCGGCAGGACGAGCTGATCAAACTGCGCCTCAAGCACATCAAGCTGAGGATCAGTATCCACAGGCTGGAGGCAGAGCTCCGTGATGGGGAGGAACACACCAGGGACCCCCTAAAGATCCAGTTTGAGCAGCTGCAGACTCAGAGGCTGGAGCTGAAAAAACACAGCGAAAAGCTACATGAGGAATCATTAAAGATGCAGAAAAAGATCAGCAGCAGCTTGGAGGTGGGTTCAGGTTGCATCAGGGTCATTTCTGTAGTTGTTCAGTTAAAAAGTAATAAGGTCAGTGTTGTGTTTTCTTCTGCTCTATCAGCTCCTGTCAAATGTAAAGGAGAAGCTGTTCTGGAGCCAAATGGAGGTCCAGGCCAAGCGAGAGCAGCTGGCCGAGGTGGAGGCCACAGTGACCAGCAAGAGACACCTCCTGACCAGGACTAAGCAGGCACACAGCGGCCTGCAGAGAGACAACCTGAGGTTGACGGAGAGTCGCGGACTGCTGGGGAACAGGATCCTGCTGCAGGACTTCGAGGACACCGTGGACCGCTCCAAATACCTGGAGGGACAGCTGGAGAATCTGAAGGCTGAGATTGCTGTGGCAGATGGAAGGAGAAGCAGGAGGCAGGTTCAACAGAGAGCCATCAGGAACTGAAATGAGCATCAGGCCTCACAGTTTTATCCCGTCAAGTCTGTGACTGAAGAAAAGCTTTGTGACACTTTTAAAGGTTCCACATGTCCAGTGAAATGTCCCTCAGCCAAGTCACATCAGGTCATGTAGTCTGATCCTGGCATTATTGTAAAATCTATTACATTGAAGTCCTTGTTTAAAGCCTATACTATCAGGACTGGTGGATTAAAGCAACCCTGGGTAAAGTCTAAATAAAGATCTGGCTCAATATTTAATCTTTATGTGCAAAAGTTCAGTCTTTGTTTTAGGTTTAACAGAGTTTGATAAAAAAGATTGATACAACTCTCATGTTTGTGCACTACAATGGCGCAGAGGCAACTATCTTAGCTTAGCTTAGCTTAATGTAGGGGAAACAGCTAGCCTAGCTCTGTCCAAAGTACTCCTGCTACCTCTGAAGGGTTTGGTAACAATTTACACAAGAAGAAACGCAACGACAACTCGTGGGTTTAAGGGCGATTGTGGTTCAGGAGGCAGAGCGGGTCGTCTGTTAATCCCAGGGTTGGGGGTTCTGCCTCCTCCTGTCAACGTGTCGACATACTGAACCCTAAGTTTCTTCCGATGGAGGCCAGCACCTCCATGGCAGCTACGTCACCATCAGTGTGTGAATGAGACCAATCTGTAAAAGCGCTTTGGGAACTGGGAAACTCTATATACGTGAAGTCCATTTACCATTTATGGGGAGTTGGCGCAGTGTCTTCCTGGAGTCCTGTTATGTATTTTTGAACATGGACAACAGAGAGTTTAAATAAACACATGGTTTTAAAGGAAGGGTTCGACATTTGGGGAAACGCATTAATTCACTTTCTTGCTCCGTGCTACTTCACAGTTAGCACCAGCGACTCCTAGTGTTTCTACCAGGCCACGGCAAGTACACAATAACCAGGCCTTATGGGCCTAATGTGCACATTATGTAGCTTACCTGCACTTGAGGACTCCGATGCATCCCTGAACAAGTGACCTGGTGGTGGCGTGGGTGGTGTTAGTACCGCCGTGCTCAGTCCTCTGGGTGATTATTGGTTATTAAAAGTGATCTTTATTACTATTGATTTGAAGTATTTGCAGTCAGCGCCAAAAGAAGGTTGAGGTGAGTGCAGGTAAATAAGAACATGTTCCAATCACCATTCAATCAATGTTCAGATTTCTTGTGATGCCAATTAGAACATCTTTAGTTTGGTGGCCTGGATCTACCCACAATGCACTGGGAAAAGTGCGTTATACAGGACTTCCAGGCTGGAAGAATGAACGGGCCTCCTCTGCGACACTGGCTACCTGCTGCTGAAAAGCTGGCTGTTAAATACATCCATACATCCATCTCGTGCCTAAAATGCTGTTTTCACCAGTAGTCAGTAGATGGCACTACTGTATAATATATGCAGACATCTGCTAGGAAGAGTCACAGCTGTAGAGCTTGTTAGCAGGATTCCTTGCATTTGTGTTAGAAGTATTTTTATGACATGCAGAATTCTTGTCACAGTTTGTATAGAGAGAGAAACACATCTACATCAGTGAGGGTGGGAATGAGAAACTGGACCTGAGACCAAGCTACTGTCTGTCAGTGAATTCTAGAAGTTCACAGGCTCTGAGCCTTTTACTGTAGCAGTACAAACAGCTTTGGAGTATAATAGTCCTCTCTGACTGTATATAGTACTTTTCTACCTTACAGACAAAGCACTGGCTCAGTCAGACTGTAGTCCGGCAATGTCAGCATGATGTTAAGCTGCTACCAGTATTATGATCTTAGTTTAGAATGTTAGCATGCTAAGATTATTAAGAATGTCATCATAGTCAACATTTTGACCTGATGATGGCGCTAGGTGAAAAGTCAGAGGCTCACCAAAGGGATTACAGTACTGTCTGCAGGTGGCATGAATGTATTTTGTTACAAAATGTTTAAAAAGATACCCCTCAAGTAAATGTACCAAAATAAAATGCTAAATACGGGTGCAGGAAGTTAAACTACAGGAAAATGCATTTGAAACATTCAGATTTTTATAACATACACAAGGTTCTGGTGAGAGTCTGAGCCCTGATCAGAGGAAGAACAGGAAGTAGAATCCTACTGTATCTAAATGAAAATGGTACTTCTTGTATGTAGAAACCTGCTCGCTGTCCAATTCAAACATGTGGCAGCTGAGACCCGACCACTTCAATTAGTAGCTGATTTAGTTTAAGAACAACTGACTGCCTCCATGATACAGCGCCACCAGTGCCAGACACCAGTGGACCAGCTGTGCTGAGAAAGACGTGCATGTGATGTCAAAGCCCCCGACAGGCTGGACCTTTACAGAGCTGTCTCCTTCAAAACCAAAAAGCAAACTGACAAACATGTGCACTGAAATGGAAAAGAAGTCATGCACTTAACATGTGTGTGGTTGAAAAGAAAACGGTCCACAGTGTGAAGTTGCTAGATGAATAGTTTGTGTATATCTTACAGATAAGTGTGTGATATGTGCAATAATGTTAATTCTGTAGTTTTTGTATATATACACATATTTTGTACCTTCTATTTTTTTTCTTTTGCATGCTATACTTATCTACTACTTGTTGCTTTTTTTGCAATTTCCCCACTGAGGGACTAATAAAGGAGTATGTCATCTTCTAACAGGATGCAGTGACAGGAGTTATAATACTTCTGACCACCAAAGTCACCAACAACTAGCTGCGCTTGTATTGTGGAATTTAACGCATACTGACATGAACGATACGTTTTCCATGACAACACCTTCAAACGTATGTCAGGATAACATGTTACCTGAAACATGTTCCCATTCACACATAGTTGCACCAACTTTCGACTCGGATCCATAGTTAGTAAGAAAACCTGATGTACAACAACAAATACTTATACAGCTCTGTGGTATCGCTGAAGCATTAGGAAAACAGGAAGGAGTTGTGACATTGCACTATACTAGTGAAGCTCATATTAATTATTGCATAAAATATTTCAGTGGTTTCAGTCAAGGCGTCAAAATAACAGACACACAAAACAAAAAACCTGTTTCACCTGACAAATACAGAAGAGATTCATCAGCATAGAATCCAAATTAACAACTTGGAATACCGAAATCACGTCTCAAAGAAACCATCGCTTACTTATATATAGTATTTCCATTTTATGCTACTTTATAAAGATCTTACATACAAAACATATCAGATAAGATACATATTTTAGAATAAACTACATTAACAGTATGTGAAACGGTTAAAATTACATTTATTTTTTATCTCACTATTACTCTAACTTGTACAGTACTGATTCAGTAGCTAATACTCCAAATTCTCTGACACATCAGGAAATAACATTTACTTAATAATGTATCTGGCCAAGCAGGCAAATCAAGATTCTATCAAGGAACTGTCCTGTTTTTCCAAGTTTGTATTAAAGTAGTTCTTTCAGGAGATGTCTTAGAAATTATTAGAAAATTACAGACTCATGTTATCAACTCTTTTTATTCTTGTTTCAATAAAACTGCTGAAGGCTTTCACAAAGCAAAGACTCAACAGATTATTTTCTATACAAAAGTAATTGAAAGGAAACACACTATTGATTGTATGAGATTTATATTGCATGACATTGCAGGTAAGATAAAGCATCCAAAACAAATGACAAGAACATTTGGTCAGTGTGTCGACACCAAAGATAACAGCTCAACAAAACTCCTGACCACATGATGAATTAATGACTTCATCGAGCAACAAAAGCTTTAAAAGGAGCGTTCATCCACAGCTTTCATGATGCTCTCAACCCAGGAGAGATTTGGATCAGCACAGATGTGACGAGACTTCTGTGTAACCAGACTGAAAGAAAGGAGGTGAAAGAGTTAATGTCATTATAACGTTCTTTTTTTAATAAATAGAAAGTAGAATGTAGGAAATATTTTCTATAAATAAAGTTTTCAGTAACACGCTGTACGTAATGTGAAAATGAGACTTTAGGATGTATGAAATGTGCACTTTATTTTTTTAAATGTCCAACTGAATAGTAATTGATTTACAAAGTAAAAGTCACACATTGTTATTCCTACTTAGGTCATTGTAATAAACAGTTTTCACTTACATGGCTCCAGTCTTGGGGCACCTGTGATCCGTCATGTAATATGAGCGGATGAGGTTTTTGTTCACTCTTCTCGGGTAAAATTTGAAGCAGCAGTCATCAGGACCGATTTCATCTGAAGAACAGACCGTAAATGTATTATCATGCTGTTCTGAGAAGTACCACAGAAAGTTAAAATGATGAAATTTAAGGTCGTCTTACTGCTGCAGGTCACTGAGTGAAGCAGTGCAGCTCCCACGATGCAGAGCAGGAGGATGAGAGTGGTGCGCATGGCGATTCGATGCTCTTCTGGATGGGATGATGGAGATGGATACAGCTGCTCTTTACCTGCAGTAAAGGGCGTCTAAACAAAGGGTGGTGGTGTATCACATTTATCAAAACCAAACAAACTCACTGTTGTGGAAGGGGGAGGGCGGTTTTGGTTTCAAGGGGACTGGAAGTACCTGTGACGGGAACTTTCCACTCTGCTTTTAAAAGGGTTGAAGGTAGCTCGCAGAGGAAATGCAACTGTGGTGAGATGTAGCTCAAAGCAAGAGGCTGAAATACAGCAAGACCAAGTGCTACGATATTTCTACAGGCCCTGAAAATGCCTATGTCAAAAAAGAAAAAACACAGTAACTCGTGTTTTTCACATTCAGGGTCCGTTTTGTGTCTAGTTGTTCACTCCGGCCAAAGAAGTTTAACAAAAACTGTGATTCTCAACTTTTAAGCCAAAAAGGATGAAAGGTTCTTTACATCTAAGATTCCAGATAAACTGAACTGCTATTTCACTTCATTCCCCCCATACTGATTAGTAGTTAACGGTCAAAATGCATGTAGCAGCGGCTAAGATATCCTGACCTTTAGTCACTTCTCTAGGTCACTGTTTAAAATAACTGGATCCTACTCGAAGAACAAATCAAATCACTCCGACAGAACAAAATCAGTTACATGTCATTTTCCATTAAATGTGAACAAAGCCACACTGGTTGAATATGGAGCTCTTTATTTTAATAAAACCATTCTTTATATACACTTCAAGTGAGATACAGCTGCATGGCGACACTCTGCCGTCTCCATGTATCCGTCCTCTACAGTACGCAGGTCTCTGCAGTGCAACAACAAACACAACCCAAGACATTAGATATCAAATCAAACAGACGATTAGGCTACAGAATATACCTTTGACTGAATTTGGATTTTGAACACTGTGGATTATACAGTGTGTGTTTTGTGACAGAAGGGCAGGAAGTAGGTAGTGTTGGTAGAGCTGGGATTCAATGATTTAATATAACGGCTAACTTGGAACGGATTGGAAATTGGAAATGCCACTTAACACCACCAACATGTAAAACACACTTCGTCAGCTGGTCACTACTAAACAATGAAAAAATTGGTATAACCGACAACCTGCTTAAATCTGCAAGCGATGACATCAAGTGATGATGCGAGACAACTCAAAGGTTTCCATGAATGTGCAAAAAGCTTTATTGCAGTCCTTGCAGTGCGTCACCACACTGGGGGGGGGGGGGGTGCATCGAGTGATCAGAAAGTCTGCTGCACGGTGCTGAGCTGAAACACAGAGCCACGAACCGGCAGACATGGTGATTTACATGGCGCTTGCTGTATTTAACCCTTCAGCTGCAGTCCAAGCGTTTACGAGCGTATAGTCTAGAAGCATGTATGAACATATAGTCTAGAAGCATGTTACGGAAGTCTAGACTCAGCGGGGACAAGAGATGCTGAGGCCAAACAGACGTCACTAATATCACACGGCACAAACAATCAGCAGCACAGTAACACACCGAATGAAGCAGGTTCACAACCAAACTAAATCAGCCATTTTGTTTTAAGATTTCAACTCTTCACAGATGTCACATCTGCACTTCTCAACATTTATGTCATTTTATTTACGTTTAAGACAAACTGCTTCATTCCTGTGCGGGTCAACAGTAAGATCTGATCATCCAGTGTTAAATCATCAAAACCATGCTGGCTATGAGCTTCCCTCAGCAGTGATGTGCATACGGGCCCCGCCCTCTACTGGCCAGGAAGAAGTGACACCTTAACCACAGTGTGAGGAGCCCTGACAACACTTCACAACCTCAGAGATGACAGCGTTACACCCGAGGTTCAGCTGACCGACAGGAAACACCAATCTGTAATAAAACACCAAATGAAACAGTTTAAGTTTACTTGGACTAGTTTTAGCTCGGGTCTGTTGCTTGTGTTAAAGGCAGACAACAAGTGATGAGAAACTGCCATCACTGCTTTGTGAGGCTGAACATCCAGTTGCACAGATGCTGTTAAAGGACAGAAACTAGAGGTAATGTTTTTCCAGAGTGAAACAACACGCTTGTGTTCATATGCTGACTTCTCTGTGTAGGGCTTCAACTACGACTTCATTTGACTGGAACAAGTCCTGTTTATGTCCCATCGTCCTTTTGATAAATATTGAATAAATACAACATTTAAAGACCACACACTCACACAGGAATCAAAACAACAAGCTGAAATGTACCTCAAACATATTTAGGGCATGGAAGTCCATGTCTGACACTGTATCTGTGTGTAACAGCAACAGATTATCTTGTTAACATAAATATACTGTAAAACACATTTTACAGGCAGCTTAAAACATTTCATTAAACGTAACAATGTGGTGCTATCAGATACACCAGAGATTTCTTCAGCATCAGGTTTGTGTGTATTTTCACTCACAAAACTGAGACTTGACTTCATGGAATGGTTCAGGAAACAAATCTGAACCGACCGGAGAACACGCAAATAGTCAAAAGACAAAACCAAACTCAAGAGGACATGAGGGAATGACTAAAGTGTTTTTTAGAGACTGGGGAGTCATATGTAGTCTTTTGGTGTAGTCATAAAAACCTCCAGTGGAACTGCAGCTAAAAAGAGTTTTAGAGTCTAAGCGGAGGATTTGAGTAGAAACCTGAATCGGCCTGGTAGGTACATGTATGTGGGAGTGTGAGATACATTCTTCAGCCTCTGCCAGCTACACTTTCCAGTCCACTGCTGGGCCGCTGAGCAGAGGAGGGGAGATAACTAAGGCCTCGTATTCCTTTTCACACCCTGTCTAGTCTCTGAAAGACACCCTCTGTGGTCCTGCATCCAGTTAGAGCTGTGACATGGCTCTGGAGAAAAGATTTACCGCAGCCGCCACAACCAGATACGTCCCATTGAAGTAGAACGAAGGGTCTTCTCAGGTCCAGCCGGCCTGCTAAGAGTCCACTTATTCTGGATGTGTGATGTTTTCCTCTGATCTGAGCTCAGCGCTTCAGCACCGGGCTACCTCGCTCCTGATCTTTCTGCAAGGCCTGCAGGACCTGAGGACATGGAGGGAGGCACAGCTTGTTTGTGTATACACACACACACACACACACACATATACACACACACTGCCCGGCCAAAAAAAAAAAAAACAGTCCCCACCTGGACTTAACTAAGCAAATAGGTAAGAAAACCATTTATCAGTGAGGCTAATCAGAAAAAAGGCTTCAATTTGCTAGGGAGCATAAAGATTGGACTCTGGAGCAATGGAAGGTCATATATATATATAACAAAAAGAGTAAAAGCCAAACACCCAAAAATGTAAAATCTATAACACCCTACCTGCGCCCACTTCCTGTTGCGACTGGTCATGTGAATAGAGGCGATGTGCTGGAAGAGCTGCTCCGGGGGGATGAGGTCGGGCAGGCGGGTGAGGAACTGAGCCATGTGGATAAAGTCCATGCAGGTCAGGACGTCCTGGTAGAGACGCAACAGGCCCATTGCAGTGCGGAACAAGAACTCCTCGCCGTCTCTGCAGAACACGTCCCATACCCGACATGCCAGGTCCAACGGCAGAGACTTGCTGTACAGCGTGAAAATCCTGCAGGAGGTGGTGGAGGCAGGTACAGAATGCAGTTCAATTCAAACACGTAAAAAACAACAAGCACATGACATTTGAATTTATCTAAATTATATATACACTAAATCTTTAATAAGCACGCTGGTTACTTCTACCTACCTAATATAACCAACATAATGAGCCGTCAGCTGTCCGGCTTTAATGTGGTGTTTCATTCTTTTTATGTTATGTATTCTTTTTATTAACCATGTTAGTTATTGATCTTTTACTGCTTTCTGAGTCTCCTGTGTTTGCACTGTGTAAATAAAGTTATGATTGTTTTGGTTTGCTCTCGTAGCGTCTTGCAGCTGGTTTCTGTTAACTGTCTGTCGGCAGCAAACAGCCGACAGACAGTTAATCAGCTGGTTCAGCAGCCTCAGAGGATGGTGGAGACCAAAACCAGAGCTAACAAAGTTAGCAATATAAAGTACAAAGTTTTGTATTTACAGGGTTCTTGGATCTTTTTAAGAGGAATTCAAGCACTTTTCAAGCAAGTTCAAAGTAACTAAACCGAAGGTTTGCAGATTCTTGAATCATCACATCTAAATTGTTAAATGCCAGGAGACAACAAACCTTCTGATATCCACTGCAGGTATGGACAATCAGATTTCATACTGAACTCCAGCACTAATTTAAACATGTTGTGATGTCATTGTTGGAGAAATAGGACATGGATATTTTTGTAGTTTTGGTTTTAACCAAAAATAAATCACAACATTAAAACAGTAGAATTATAGTGAATGACAATGAAGGATAAATACCAACATGTTGCTATAGCCACTTATAATCAGCTTGGTGTAGTGCGAGTGAGGAAAGTGAGGGCTGAAGTGAGAAATGTAGAAATTTGGGCAGATGGTAGGTAAAACCCTGACCCCCAACCACAGAAACGGTGACAGGCTCAATACCTGCAGAGTGTCATTAACACACTGTGAACAGGATGGAGAACAAAGTGCATTCTGCTGCAGGTGGCTGATGTGGCTTCATTTACGCAGTAAAATGACATAATGACTTCCTTTCAGGGTATTAACATTGTAGTTTCAAGTAAGTCAGGAACATTTACTAGACAATCTGATTTCCCATACCTACAGCTTTAGTATTAACAAAACATTAACATTTATTATACACAAGTAAGAAAACAACAAAACTCACCAGTCGATTAAATAAATATCAGGGGTCAAGTTGTTTTTCTTGAAATGTGCAAAGAGCTTTGGTAGATTTTCTTCAAAGAACACTTCAAATGCCGAAAAGTAAGTCAACATCTGTGAAGAGAGGAGCAGGTGGTCTGATGGAGTACCATACACACAAAAACCACATTGTGTTTAATATGCAGGGGAGAGATGGATGAGTGACGTCTGGTGTCCTCGTGTCAGAGAAGTGAATTAAAAGCTGCATTGTTCTGCAGATTGTTCTCTCTGAGGCCACTCAGTACGTTTCCTTGTCTCCTTCGTCTCCTACGATTTTATACGGAACATCTTTGGGTTTGGACAAAACAAGACATTTGAAGACATCACCCTAACTTTTGGGATGATGGCTATTTGCCACCATTTTATAAACCAAACAATTAATCGAGAAAATAATTTAATCTACAATGAAAACTATTATTAGCTGCAGCCCAAATTAAGGCGATGGTCTCAGTTAAACAGCAGCTGTGTAAAACTGGAATAGACATTATAGAAATGTTATAGTTATAGTGGATATATATACTGATCATGCAGTGTTGTGCATCTCTCTCTGGGACCTCTACAGCCTTTCATACCATTTAGATTTTTAATATTCACATTATGTTGTAAATGTTATATTCTTTGTGTGATCACTTGACTATGACAGCCACAGGATAAAATCAGTTTTGTGCACATTTGACTGAAGATGACCCAGCAGGATAGAAGCCTTTCCTTTTTTCAGTCCAATATAGTTTTAATCTTAATTTTTAACTCCACCTGACCTAAATATAAGATGGGGTGTACACACAACTACCTTCAGCATGTTAAAATATAAGCAGGTCAGGTCATCAGTCTGGTCTACTATCTAATATCAAGCTGTAACGATGGTAGAACTCTGCAGTGTACTGACAAGGCTGTGGTCGACTCTGAAGAAGGCCATCTGACAGGGCTTGTTGAGCAGGTTGGCAAACGCTATAAAGGCATCGGCTGTGTCCAGGTTCAGGATCAGCACTGCTGCTATGAAGGACATTCCCTGCACCTAAACACACAAAAACACAACTATCAGTTAAATGTTTTTATGAAACATACATGTTGGTTTCCGGCTCTGAAAGTGAGAGCAGAATGATGAATTCTGCACCGCAGAACCATGACACTGCTGCTAACTTAAGACTGTAATGCACAATTACAAGCAGTTCCTCTTCAGCTTAGATATTTCAGCTGGAAAGAGATGAAACACCGACGCAGACAAGAAAAGTCAAGAACAAAACAAAAAAACACCCTGCACAGCAAGCTGAACGCATACATTGTGTATGTGTTGGGGTCAGCACAGGAAGTCACAGTCATTTAGTATATTAAGTATAGACAGCGTGGGCCTGCGGTGAGCAGCAGCTAACCACGGAATCTACAAGCACAACGTGGCTCTGAAGAGTGAGTGCACAGATGAGTTCAATGTAAGAGCACAGTATGACGTCAAATATCATCAAAACATCACCTAATTAATACTAAACCACTGATTATTACAGTCAGGTTTATGCTTCAATCAGTACAAATATATAATGTTTAGGATGTTTTAAATCTAACATTCAGAGACGAGGGTCAGGACCAAAGTGCACAACATAAGTTTGGCAACATACAGCAATGATTGACAGCTTTAGTAAGTCTCCTTGGAGGGAAGAGGAAATGTGTTGAGGTTTGGTAACTGCACACTGCAGAAATGCCTTGCTCAAACCACTGGGCAGGTTTGAGGTAATCTTATGATTGAATCAACCGCTCAACCTGCTGTGAGCCGAGTGCTACAGTTTTTTTTGCTCTTCAACAGCTGAATGCTGATGTGTGCATCCTGACTGCCCTTTATTGCTATGGACCTGGGAACGTCTGTGTTATGGTATTATCACTTTAATCAAAGCTTCCAGAAATAGTTCCATTAGTGTCAAAATAAAGTAAATGTACTTCACACCATGGTCGCTTGGGGGGGGTGATTGGGAGGGATGGCCTCCCTGATCTGAACCTGAGTGGTGCTTGTTGTTGGACTTGTGTGCTAGCCATGGACTGGCCATAATAAACACCATGTTCGTGCATATGGAGGTTCATAAAGGTACTTGGTACCAGAACACCTTAGGCCGCAGATACATGATCGACTTTGTGGTCGTGTCATCAGATTTGTGGCGTATGTCTTGGACACTCGGGTGAAGTGATGGGCAGAGCTGTAAACTGATCACCACCTGGTGGTGAGTTGGATCAGATGGCAGGTCAGCTGCCAGACAGACCTGGCAAGCACAAATGTGTAGTGAGGGTGAATTTGGAATGCTTAGCGAAGACTCCTGTCCGTGACGTCTTTAACTCCCACCTCGGTAATAATTTCTCGTGCATGTGAATTTCCTGAGACGTGACCTGTTCCAGCAAATACAGAGCCAGTGAGAAACGACAGAGCAGAGGAAAGAGCCAAGCGTGAGATGCCGCTCACACCGGCTGGAATGGAAGTGCATCGTCTCTGACAGCCAATACAGACTGCGTAACCTGTTCTGCAATCAGGAAGGCCTCAGAAAGGAAATGTCTCTAAGTCACAGAGGGTTATTGTCTATCCACCAAGCTCCACCTATCTAGCAGATACCACATACCTCAGTGGAAATCAAATACATCAGTCAGTCATGTCGACCGCAATCAAACTTTAGTTATTTTAGTTATAGTTAAGATAATAATAGACTATGTAGGTGTTACGTGGTAGACGCAGGTCTGTGCTGTACCATTTTTAACCTTCATAATATGCAAGTAGTAGTACTGTACAAAACCTCTAGGTTCACTAGTATTACTAAGAACATGTCTCTATATGTGGTATGTTACTAATACCCAGTGCTTAATCCAGTGTCTACCCTCTGATCCGTGTTGAATAAAGATTACCATGTGACAACTGTTCTCTGAAAGATGCCGTAGACAAAGTGGGTAAGAATAAGTATAAAATTTGCTGTAGTATCACAACAGGATGCAATGTTGTGCAATGTGTGTGCACGTGCGTGCGTGTGACTTACGTAGCCAACGTCTGGCCGGTAACAAGTGTATGCTCCCAGAATGCTGTGCAGCACATCATGATATGGCCCACCCTGATGATGAACAAAGAAATTATGAAAACAATGGAACAAACAGGCCAAAAATAAACTACGTCACACAGACACACCCTTCCCTGAAATGTCTGTTAAATCTACGTACAACAATTAGAATACCGGAGTAATGTCACTGAGCCTCACAGTTTGTTGCCCTGGTTACCTGGGCAACGTTGTATTGAATTGAAAAGGTTGAAGGAGATGTTTTCTCCTTGAAGACGTTCCTTTGTGTTGAAAACATTAGTATTGTACTGGGTGGCTGAGCTGCAGCACTGACCTGCTGGAAGATACACAGGTGGGGGAAGGTTCTCGAGATGTCCAGCTTGATGAGCTCCAGGCTCGACTCCCGATCTGATGAACCAACATCTAACAGACATGGCGAAACATTAATGAATACACAAGAAAAATAATGTGTCTGTCAGCCCAGTCATTTTAAACGAAAGATTTTTTGTTTAGAAAAAATTAGATTAGTCATATTGAGTAGTTAATATGGCATCATAGTATGTTCTATTCTGTTTCTACCTGCAGGTTCAGTCTCTGAGGCAGATGCTGGCGTAGACCTGCACTTCTCTTTTGCCCGGGCCAGACAGATGTTATACAGCTCTGCAGGGACACACAACAGCACCACAGTACAGTCACTATGACAGAAAGGGAGTAGAGAACAGAATGACTGGACAGAAACCACTTCAGGCGACAGAAGGATTCAGCTCTTCACATCACTCTGTAAAGATGACTACAGGACACTGATCTCCCAGCCTGTGCTACGAACTGTGGCTGCCCTCTAGTGATGAGATGCTAAATCGAAATAAGAACATGGAGCTCTGTGCTGGAGGCCCTGACCTTGCACAGCACCCAACTCCAGCAGATTAACATTAAGTGCAGAAGATGGCAGCATCCGGCCATGCTGAACAAGCTTGTACGGAGCTGAGAACTGCAGTCTGATGTGAAGATGCACTTCAGGGATAAAAGAGCAATCAAAGATTCCTTAGTATATGTACATATGAACAACATGAGCTCACACTGTTTCACTGGGACTTTTATTAGGGATAAAAAGAAAAACTGTAGTAGTTACTATCAATATTCTTTGTTTTACTTCTGTTTGGGGATTCTCATGCTCTAGGTTTTGGAACCACAGATCCCATCATTTGTCTTTGCAGGATGTAAACAGGAAGTATAATGTCACCAGGGATTCAGTGACTAAGCTGTGGGCTACAAGTTAAATCTCCATATTTTAGCCTGTTTTTGTTAACAAGCTGGGAAAATGGCTGAATTAGCCATTATTTCCTGTTTGCAGTTCTGTCCCTCACAAAGTATCTGCCCCTCATGCCTCTCTCTGCTTTTGTCCTTTATCCCCACTTACTCCAGAACACACAGACCAACTTCTGTTTTTCAAAAGACATTTAGTCAGTGATGTTGGACAGTAAATTCCTTTTTATTTCTTTATTCTCCTACAGGTAGAAGACTGCAACATGCTTCACTTCACCTTTTAAATTATACTTTTTCTGCCCTTCAGACAGCGTGGATTTACTTTAGTTTAAGACCTATAACTGCCATTCATTTTGCAATTCGGTGGACACAAGTCAATGGTTTGGCACACAGTGCTCTAGAGTAAGAGCCTGAAACCAGTGGCCCCCTTTTCTACTTATTGAATGCGTTTTGAATCAATAACTGAATAGTGACATTCAGAGTGATTCACACTCTGAACCTTTATTACAATTTGGTCCCAAAATTGTAGAAGGAATAGTTCAACTAGCAGTAGTATTTAATAGCAAGAGTTTAGCTTTTCATTAGCATTAGAAGTAGTTTGCAGGTTTGCAGTGCTGCAGCAGTAATATAGGTACTAGCAGTACTAGAAGTAGCAATAGGAGAAATGTTAGCAGTAGCATTAGCAACAGTAATAACAATATTTTACTTAAAGCGGGAATACAATGCACAGGACTGCACTCCATGTAAAAGGCTGAGTGATACAAAGCAGAGTGGTTAGCTCAGCAGTCAGTGAGTGCTTATCTGCACGTAGCCCTGAGGAGCTTTCTCTGAGTGAGTGTGCGAGTGTGTGTGTGTGAGAGAGAGAGAGAGAGTGTGAGAGAGAGAGAGATCTCCATCCGGACTTGAGAACTCATTGAAATTCTGCTAGTTCCCTCTTGTACTGAGGGAATCACTGGATCATGCACCTTCTTAATGGACTTCCTCTTTAAATCAATCTCACTGCCACTTATTCAATTACAAAAACAATGAGACAAATTGCTACATGCATGTGTGGGTGGACTGAACCATGTCTGTATTTTCTGAAATAAAACGGAAACAAGAAAAGGCCATACTGGTGGCTTTTTAAATGATGAACAAATAGTTAACAAATCAGGACATGGCAATGACAGGTTAAATAGAGTTATGGAAATTAATGCATCTTTGGAAACAGACCGTATGAGCCGTTTCTTCTCATCATAAATAACACACACACACAATCACTCCACTGTACCATGTGTGATGTTGAGCTCGTTGCCCACAGCCAGACTCCACACTTTGCCTCTGACACTGGGGGGGATGCCCTGCCACCAGAGGTCTCTCACTCGTCGAGATGTACATCTGGAGGAGGGTTTAGAACATCAGAGGCTGCTTAACAACTGCGTTTCATAGAGGAAACCATCATTTACCGAGTCATTTCTTCCACTGATGCAGTCAATCATTCTGCATTGAGAGAGCAAAACTAATCCTTAACCCATACTCTAACTCCTCGTTTATGTTCACCCCATCTCTCACAATGCACTCACACAGTCCTGCATTTGTATTGTTGTAGTGTATAAATGGCATTACAGCTGCTCTAACAGGAGGAAACTAAAACTAACTATCAGTGGGAAAACTAGAGCGCTTTTTGGAGCATGTGGCATCCTGGGCATTTAAGAGACTAAGAATTGGTAAGCAAGATCACATAAACCATTAACTCTTTACACAAGACCGTGCTAATTTTCAAGGTTGGGAAATAAGTACTACTCTTAGTCCAAGGTCTTACTGTATTTCAAAATCTCACCACATGACAGGAGGCGTAATGGAGGCACTGAAGTTGATATTAAGTCAAATCTACGTGCTGGAATTAATATGTGGTCATATGCTCTGTTTGTATTTCCTGCTGGTCCACAGCAGCTGCTGACTGTGACATCACTGTAAGTGCTAACTACAACTACAGTCCTGCGGTTGTATGCATCTGCCAAAACTCAGAATGAGGCTGGACGTGAAAGGCCGAATGGACGAGATGGAGAAAAGCCTGTACTGTGCCAGCTTTTGCTGCAGTTTTAAATGTTCGTAAATATCACTGTATCCTAAATGTTTCTCTTACACTTCTGTGGACGACTGATCTGAGATTAACTGAATAGTCAGGTGGGAAACTAGTCAAACCCAAGTGAATGTAAAAACTATCACAATGTTTTTATTACCATTCTCAAACTCTACTTTGGATTTGGCTTCTAAGCTAATTGCTGCCTCAGTGAGGGCAACTGACTGTAATTAATCTGACATTAAGTGCTTCCCAAAACAACCTGGCAGCTTTTCAGCTTTTATCTTCCACGCCAGCTCCACTTACATTTAGGAATTTAAGAACACTGCATTTAAAAACACAAGTGCAATTTCCCCACTGAGGGACTAATAAAGGAGTGTCTTATCTTAAGAACAGACCAGTGAAAAAGATGCATCAACCAGTAATGTAGAGAAAACCTTTTACATAAGATTATACAATTTCTCTGACCCAGTTATACATTGAAAAAAGCATAAAATCAAGGTAGTGTTCTTTGTTTAAAGTGATACAGTGTTTGTACTGGTAAATTCCTTATCTGTACAACAAGGTTAAGTTTCCAAAAAAAGATACTAAACGCAGTCTTTGTTTGTACTCACACTGTACTCCAGTTGGGCAGGATTTCCTGGTTCCAGGTCTGGGCAGCTGTACCAATGCTCTCCTCAAGCTTACAGCGATCCTCCAGCTGTTTCTTTCTCTTCTGAGCATCCTTCAGCTCTACAGAGAGAGTGTGAAGAGAGGTGGTTAAACACAGAAAAAAGTGACAGGAAAACCAGGCTGAACCCAGACGGAGTCCTGCAATAGTCTATAGCCAAGCTTTAGAGAAAGGTGGAGGAAAACTGAAGCGCAGGTGTTTGTTAAGGCATGAGGGATAAAACCACATCGCTGCCCAGCTTAAAGAGTCCAAGGAGTTCTCTAGTCTGCTTAGTCATGCTTTGTTTGTAGCTGTGGTGGACTACAGTGCTCCAGTGAAGACCTCACTTTCTGAAGGCTCTGGAAGAAAAGGGAACCTTGATTACTTTCGTCAAATGACCTCACCTCTCTTCTTGGCCTGGGCCACCATCTCTTCATACTGCTGTCTGTGTTTCTGTGCCTCCTCAGCTGGCTTGGCGGGCAGATTACTGTAACACACATACATCAACATAATGAAAGCGTTAGTGAACACGTGAACATTAATATAACAAGTGCTTTGAGATAACTGTTATGATATGGCGCTATATAAATAATATTGAATTGAATTGAATGTGTTCTCTCTGAATTGAATGTGTTGCATGAGCTTAACTTGCATTATTTATGCTGAGCAAGCATGAATAAACAGAATGAGGACCAGGACTGAGCCCTTCCTGACTTTAGTGACTTGCATATGAAGTGAACTCAGTGCTGTAAATGTTGCACAGCTGCATATCATCTAGTGTTTATAAAATGTGCTGACTGCACACTTTGCCTTTGAGACTTCGGCATGTTAATAATCTAGGCACGGTTACAGGTGCAACAATAGAGGAGTTCTTATTCAGAGTTCTTGATTTCACAGCACTGAGCGTGAAAGTTCATTCTTGATCTTGGAAACAGCAAAATAACCTCCTCACCTCGAGGAGGTTATTTTGTTATTTATTTAAACAAACAAATCTACATTCACCAACTGGGCAGTTTGTGCTGATGGAGATCATGTCATATGAGTGAAAGCTCCAGAACAGCTACTAAATGGATCTGGAGACAGATTTGTCAAATGGAAATAGTAAAAGATGAACTCAAAGAACATTGACTAGCTTTGTCAGGAGCTTTTAACCACATCTCACCGTTCTGTGAAAACTCTGCTGATGAACCCTGAGATGTGGTTGAAAGCTCCACAAAAAGCTAGAAGGGGACAGCAGTTAAGATTGCGATCAAGATGCAAACATGATCTAATTAGACACTTATTGCAAGTAAATGTTTTATTGGATCTTATCAGCTGAGGTTAATGTGATTTAGGGTGTTGAGTGTTTTATGCTTCAGCATGCTAAATCTGTGTGGAATACTTATATCACATATAAATGACATTTGATTCCATTGCTTGTTTTTCCAAAAGCTAATTACACCAAAACAAACTACTCTTCTTCCATTCTACAAGTATAAAGAGATGGTGCTCTGAGCTAATATCACCAGTAGGAGGAGACAGAAACGAGGTGGGAGGTTGCATGCAGCCATAGACCTGAGCAGCAGCTGAACTCTGCCAGTCATGGTTTGAGAATAAACTTCCTCGTGTTCACACAGGAGGTCTAGATGAATTATACTCTTATTTTTATTCGCTAGCAGAAGTGCTAATCTTACAGCTGAGCAGAATCACTGACTGAAAGATGAAGCCCAGCATATGTCTGGTAAAGATGAAGCCCAGCATATGTCTGGTAAAATTCTAAAAAGAAACCAGGGTAATGGAGCCAGGCTGAGAGACGGCCATTAAAGTTTCAGCAGAGGGAGTTGGAACCATACTGAATGGAGTCTAATGACGGATAAAGAAGGAATGAGGGGAAAACGGAGAGAAAGTGGCTTTACTGTCCGATAAACCTACTCCGCTGGCAGTGAGGGGGAACGACAAGTCGAACAGCCCAAAGTGTGTGTTTACATACGCAGGTCTGTCCTCCAGTATAAGTGCGGTGGTGGAGAGGGGCTCAAAGTCCAGGTTTTTCCTCACACTCTGCCTGGGAGACATTGGGTTGCCAGGTCCAGCTCTGCCACTCTTTGTTTCATATTCCTGACAACAAAAATGCATGATTTAGACACAGAAGCTACAATCTACAAATGGAGTTTTAATTAACAACATCATTACAGGGAAACCAACACGTTTCATCTGGGCTATATTTAGTTTCACGTTGATGCTGGAAATGAATGGTCTGCAAAGCACACACAGAGTGAAGAATAGAGTGAATGAAATTGGTGCATTAGTTGCATTATATTCCATGTCAGAGTGCAAATAGTGGCACGCGGCTCCAAAGCCAGTGAAAATTAATGTGGTTAAACACAGACGGCTCGGATTAGAACGGTGGGGAAATGAAAAAAATGAAAGGAAATAATGAGGACTTATATGTTTACATTAAGTCACACAGAAACACTGAGAAATGTCTTGACAACCTGGTGACAAAGCTCGGTTGGTCTCTGAGCTTTCCTCAGTGCGAGATACAGGCCTATAGAAAGAGGAGGCCATGTGACTTGGTCTGTTACAGCTTCGGTCTCATCTCATCAGCTGACCTGCAGGGTGTCTGGGGTAGAAGCTCTGACCTTAAATCCAGCATCAGGGAGCTGTCAGAACACAGACCGCTCAGGGAAGACCTTTAGAGGAAACGGCTGGAATATCTTTCTAGTTAATCATGAATCTAGTTATCTATTTAAGTGCAATGTGAGCACCCCCCCACTGTGTGTCCAAAATGGCCTCTAGCATGCGTAGAGCTGGTTAATAATGCAGTCCTCAGCCTGCATGGAGTCAGCTCAACACTGTGCTGCCACAGAATAGAACACATTGATCAGCACAGGTCACAATGAACAGGAAAGTATATTCCTACAATAGGAGTGTGACTGTTAGTGATGCAGCTAATGATGGTTTCTGTTGAGGTCTGCTGCACCTGTGTCTGCTCTTCATTGACCATGTGGGACAAATAAAGGCCATTGAATCAATACTTAGAGCACCTATCAGACGTTCTTTACAAGATTAATATAAAAGCCATAAAACAAAAGCAGTAACAAGAGCCTACAGACATGTTAGAAGCTCTGTGAGGCTAAATGCTAACGTTGTACTATGCCTAGGTGCTAGCTGTTAAACAAAACCAAAGCATTATTTATTTACATTTATTAATCACAAGAATCACTCAAAATCAACACAGGGAGGCACGTACAAACAGCGGTTCACAGTTTGCAGCGCTGTCTGTCATTTCATAGAATTAAAACTTCTAGTTACAGCGAAACGCAAGCAGGCAAAACAAACAAAGTGACATGTTCTACCTGCACCCCAGAATCCTTTCACAGCACAAACACCTAATTGTTACCGTAATCAGATGCCAAATTACACCAAAAAGCATAAAACCACATCGTTTCTGAACCATCTGTTACCATGCATCATAGGGCTAACGTTGAGCAATCAGATCAACAAACCATGTGGCCTAGTAGGAGAGCGCCGAAGAGGACAACAACAACAAGCTTATCTTGTGAGGCAGATGGATTTGTGAGATCACAAGCGTCATGTTAGTTCTTTGCTCTTCTTTCAATCTGCAGTTCTGATACAAGTGATGCTACAGCAGCAGCTATGCTAACCTCTTTAGGAGCCGCCATTGTTGTTGTCGAGTGAACAGCTATGGTCTATGCTTCTTGCTAAGGTCACACCTAAACCAGACCTGTAGCTGCCAGCAGCTCCTCAAGGGATGCTGATTGACTTGTATGGCTCAATGTCACATACATTGTCTAAAGAGGCTTCATACCATCACCTTTACCATGAGATCTCCAGAGCCCTGATCACACCACAAAGGGGCACAGAGGAGTTTGTGAGTGTCCTCACAAAAAATGTGGCGCTAGAAGCTTTGTGACGTAGTAACCACTTGTGGTGCTTTAACTACTGTAGCTGGCAAGCTAGTCTTGAACAAGCTAGCTAGTTTGGTCACTAATAGGACACTAAGACCACACAGGTGAAAACGGTCTACTAACCAAAGTCGGCACAATACTAGGGAGGTAAATGTTGTGTAGGTTCATTACTGTATAGTGTATTACAACGTGGCTCTTATTTTTGTAGCTTTGGCCATCATTTTTGGTAAAATCAGTTTTGGTAAAATTGTGATGAGGTTACCAACAAAACAACAAAAGGCTGACCAGGTTTGGTCTTTAGTCTGCATTGAGTGGCTTTGTGCTTTAATGAACAGGTCATTTACTGCTACTTGGATTATTACAGTTCGTGAGCACCTGAGAGAACAGCAGCAGGTCGAGAAAGGTTAGTCAGAGCTTTGCACCCTGAGAATGGATGGATACTACAGAGAGAGGGAGGAAGAGGTGAGCGAGGAAGATGGGGGGGGGGGGTCTGTTAAGTGTGTTAGACAAAGAGCGAACAGTTTTCCACTAAAAAAATCAGGAACTTTCAGTTCATACAGTCTGTCCGTTATTATACCTGATTAACAGATGAGCCGCTCTACCTTCTGAGCCACAGCAGTAATTAACTTCCAATTGCCTGGTGCCTGTTTAGCAGGATTGCTTAACAAGCTCTGGACTCAAACTGGGAAGAGTTCTTTGTACTTCAGTCCATGTGTTAAGTTTGAAATGTTTGGGGTTTTATTCAGCCATGTTGGCCTAATGCTACTTTGTTAGACAGGCCGCCGGCTAACTAGCTTTAAAGTAGCACACTGATGCATACAGATAATGAAGCTCCAGACACAAGTATGCAACTAATCATATCACAGATCTCAGCGTATCCCTGTGACACCTGCTTGCTCTTAGTGTTTCAGGTTGCTGACTCAAGTTACATTTCATTAGACGATATCTAACAACTGGAAATTCTGGTTATCTAAATGAAAAATGTGTATTATGTTAAATAAAAGCCCCCCTTTTCCCCTGACTTCTAGGTCAGAACTTTATTCTCTCTGTGTATGGGGAAGAAGCTGTTAGCTGCTGGAATAGCAACTGTATCCCAGGCAACCAGCTCGGTCACGCTGGTATTCAGTAAACGTCTCCAATTTCCTGATCGTGGTGTGCTTGGCTGCACTGTCTGACTAGCTGGCTGCTAATGGCCTTTATGGTGGAAAGCTATACACATGAGGACGCAGCACTCTGAAGATGGCATCAAGTTGCTTTCTTGTACCGACTTAAAACTTTTCTGATAGTAGCATCACAACATGTGGCATTAAAAAGTCTCACACAAGTACTACTTGGGTAAACGCATCAGTTCTGATAAACACAACTGGAGTGTGCTAAAATAAGCAAAGTGGTCTTGAGAGGAAACCACTGTTACAGATGTTGGTAAAACGGTCTTATGTCGCCTTGGATGGGTACCCACGCAACATATCCTCATGAAAACACCAATGGCTTTTCTAAACTGCCAGATGAATGGCCACAGAAGGCTTCTTAGCCTGGTTTGATTGGAAACTGGTTGAAGCAGTCCCAAAACTATTTTCCAGAAGTCATCGAGCACAGAACAAAGTGTGAATTAGTCAGACGGCTTCTGTGTTGTTAGGGTTAGGGGGGGCAGTTTACAGGTTCACTAACTAACACATGAACCCTTTGATATCTGAATGTGAAGGAAGCACTTTTCTAATTGTGAGGCAAGAATACTCCTGAATCTGTGACAGTCAGCACATTTACTGCATATGCACACTAACAATTCCATTACAATAACATGAAGAAATGGTCTTGTTAGCAGTCATGTCAGATGTGCCATGAAAGCCTGATAAATCATAGCGCTGTGATGTAAACAGGAAAACAACAGGTGAATGTGTTGGTTAGCAGTGGAATGGTGCCTTCAGGTGCATCCTAAATCAGATTACTGTTCCTGTACAGTAGTCTGATCTCTTTCAGTGTTCTACTCACAGAAACATCAAGACTGGACACAAAGCAGCGTGTTTCTATACACCAACAACAAATCAACATCCACAATCCTTTGAGAAATAAACCTCGTTATCCATTTTATGTAGTACGTGCAAATGCTTATCCCACTGTTTTAATATCTTGTCATTCATAGTAACACAAAACACAAAACACAAAACCATAGCTAACAGCAAATGACACCTATTAACATCTAATATAAGAGTGTTGAAGTCATTTCAAACTATTCATTTGTTTGCAGTATTTTGTGGCACACAGCAGCTGAAGAGAAGTCTGTCACTGAGGCTCTAACAATCTGTCAGCTTTGAGACAGATTGAGAAAAATGTACAATATCCAGACAAACAGATGGAACCATGAGCACTGCCACCAAAGGCTCAGATGTAATCCAGTGCTTTCTTTACCGGAAGGTTCCACTGACAACCTATACTGTCTGTGATAACAGCCGGAGGAAATCCCAAAATAAAAAAGACGGCGCTGTCACACTACTGCACGTGCGGTTGTACCAAGTTAAAGATTATATTTGAGTTACATGCAGTGTAGATGGGCCATCTCCTGAGAGGACATTAGTATCGACACATGGAGGAAAACAGACGCTTTCATCTTTCAGCAGAAAGAGACATCTGGACTGTCGTGACCCTGTTCTCCACCACAAAGCACAGAGCTACGACAAGCTGAAAGTCTTAAGTGTAACTCGAGCCATCCTCTTCCTCTGCGGCCTCTCGTTCACGCTTTGACTACCAATGTCCTCTGATTCTGCCAGACAAGGATAGAGACACGGGTCACCAAGCTCACTCACTCACCATGAACGCTGCAGTTCCTTACAGACGGCCAGTGCTCCGGTGGGAGGGGGGGTCCTTTCCAAAGCCCTAGCCTAGCGTCATGCTGCTCCTGAGGGCTCACTCCTGGCAACAGGGCACCCAGGAGCGAGAAGACGAGGAGGTGAAACAGGAGGGCAGATGGACAGTCAAGCTGCCAACGGAGGGACACACCCCACATTGGAAAGGATGCAGCAGCAGCATGATGCCCTCGATGTTTCCCCTCTCAGAGCTGCTGCTGCGTGTCAGCAAATCAGCACCGCCGTGTGTCATTAGTTACCGTCGCTGCACTGAAAGCTAGGCGCTCCGCCGTACCCTGGCAGCCATTCTAATCAACCTCAGAGTAATGGATCAGGTTTCAGCCTTCTGCTCTCTTAATACAGTAAAGACTGAACAAGCAGCTGCAGCTACAGTGCCAATACAACCAACACATCTTGTGCTCTGGGAGAACCGTTTGCCTTGTTCCCTGTATTTTGGATGACTTCACTATAGATGCAGAGGTTGCCTGGTTACACAGCAATCAAACTTGAGATGTACAGCTTTCACAAGAAGCAAACATTACCCATTTATGAGTAATCACTTTACATTTGTATTTTTATTTGTAACATGATATTGTCTAGAAAGATCTCACCTGCTAAATGTTGGAAAGCCATTTCAATTGATAATGGGGCTAATAGGGCAATATGAAATTACAGTGTAAACTGTGAAATTAAATTTGTTGATACCTTTAAAACATCTTGGTTATTCAGCCATTGTGAACAGTTTGAGTCAATAAGTAGGACTTCTTTATGGTCATATTAGACTTAATGATTTTTTCATTAATGTGATAAATTTGATTTGTCAGGTATTTTATTCACTGGATTCGAGCAAAACCCCAACATTTCTGACTGGTTATTTCCCAGAACATGTTCTATATCACTAGCCTATACTGAATGTATATTGGTATCACAACATATATTTACATTTACTGTGACGGAGGATTTTAGCCAGATTTTCAACTCCTGACAGTTCTGCTAACCAGTGACAAGAAAACAAAGTAAAGGTTTTGTGGTGATTGAAGTTTCTAGAACTGAAACCAAAGCGTTGCACGATTTCAGCATGATGGTGTAGTGCAGCCGATGCTTCAGTGAGCACATGCTGCCGGTCTAAAAGCCCAAAGAGCTGCAACGATTAGCTGATCGAAAGAAACTTAATTGCAAACTATTTTGATAAATCGAGTAATCATCATTTGTCAACAAAAACATCAAACGTTTGCTGGTTCCAGCTGCTTAAATGTGAGGATTTGCTGCTTTTCTTTGTCATTTATGATTGTAAAGGAAGAGTCTTGGGTTTTGGACTGTTGGTCAAACAAAAGAAGCAATCTGAATACGTCACTTTGGGCTCTGCAAAATTGTGATGAGTATTTTTCTCATTTTAAAGACTAAATAATTAATAGGCAGATGAATTGATAATGAATACAATCTTTAGTTGCAGCCCTAAAAGCCCAGCTATGGGAAACCAGAATGATGGGCAGGGTCTCTGCAGGGTTCACCAAGTTTAATTTGAGACTTCTTAAGAAGTCACAGGATGCAATTTAATACCGAATATAACAATAGCAGATGCTATTCATGTGCTATGGCCACAGAAACCAAATTTCAATCTATGCTGGTGAGCAATGAAGCTGTTCTGGAGGCTCGTGGTGAACCAACACCTTACTGAGACATCCTATGTTGGTTTTCCCTTTCATGCGTTACCAATCTGTACATGGTAAATATTTAATTTCACCTCTAATATGAAGAGGATTATGATGACATGTGCTTTTTGTAGAATTGATCCCTAAAGCTGGTTGATGAGGTTCCATTGTTCCTTTAATGTCAGTGTCCCATGATGGTCTAAATGCTGCTTCAGAAACGTTTCCATCCTGACATCGGGTCTCATTTATAAAACAGTGCATGGGATCCATATTACAAGTGTGAGCACAAATGCTGAAAATGGCACGAGCCCCCCCCAAAAAAACAAAACAAAACAAAACACAAAAACAACTCAGGCTTGGAATGCAAGGATCCCTTTATAACTCACAGTCCACCTGGAAACAGCCTCTCGTTCCGCCCTTTACGCACCCACCTTCAACCACAAATGGTCAACACAAAGCACCACATGAAGATCCGTGCATGTCAATGAGCCTGCTCATCAATGGCAGGTTGCTGTGAATCATGGCAACAACCGAAAGGAAGACACAAAAACTGGATTGTCTGATGTAGAAATGGAGGCGCTTGTGGGCGAGGTGGAGGTCAGGAAAAACGTACTGTGGCCACAGCAAGTGCATGGCAACATGTTGCTGCTGCGGTTTCGTTACGGTGATCTTGCCTGCAACACGATTAGGACTGATAATGGGGATATGGAGAGTAATGAGTGTGAGAGAGCTGTCACTGGCATCATGTCCAGCTCATTTACACAATCCATGTGCAAGTGGTGAAGGTGCAATATTACACACAAAACTACATGACAACTAAAAGCATACTACTGTCCAGAGTCTATGCAGGAATCCTGAAACTTTTCAACATATTTTCAGTTGGACCTGGTTATCAGCAACACACCTTACATTTACAATCTATACTAGTACATTTATTTTGTCTCAGTTTGACCTAATTCAGAACAAAACTCTTTAGAATAAAGTAGTGACTAATCCAAAGGCAAGCATTACTAAAAGTAATAAGTCACATACTCTCTCTCGCTCTCTCATTAACAAATATTTCCATTTAGAGGGAACCGTTTCAACGGTTGAAAGGTACTGTATAAGAAATACAACATTGGCCATAAAGGATATTAAATCATAGACGTCTGTCTGAATCTATGTTCCAGAAAACACCTCGCAAAATGCAGATTAAGACGTTTTAATACTTTATGGGTCTTAATTGTCCTTTTAATACTCTTTAAGCCCCCGCGGATACCCTGACAACGCTCCGATGTGGATTTCTACCAGCGATGAGGATTATTTCATCAGTTAGTTACCACGCAGTCCGGCCTTCTCCTCGAGAACCTGATGGTGACAAAGTACTGATGAAATATTGAGTGGACTTTGATTTGAGTTGGCTTATATTTTTTCGAACTTAAAGGTGCTTATGGAATAGTTATGGATCACTACAAGCACAAGTACAAACAACACTGCTGACGACGTGGATCAATAATTAACTTGTGTGAGAGGCATCATTTTATAATCTGGCTTCTGTTCACTACCTCACCGTCTTCGTCTCCAGAATGTTCTTCCACGTGGGTCAGAGTTCACTTACATGTGCGCACAGTCTCCCATCACATTTGTTTTTATAGATGACAACCTCAGCGTGGAAAGTGGCGTACACCTCTCACACCTGATCTCAGGAAATTATATTCATGAATAAAACACTTTTTGTCAGCAATAAACATGAGCCATCAGAAGCTTCAGCCCAATTCATGCACAACTATCTGCTGTAGCTGTCAGAATCCCTCATTTATCTAGAAGAGGTATAAATTAATTAAAATGAAAATTCAAACTCCCAGTGAGATTTCCGTCCAACTTAGATTCAGCCTCGCTGCTACATCCCCATAACGATTTAGAGGCTCGGCAGGTTACAGAACAATTACTTTCTTCAGCAGGCAGCAACTCACTGTACTGAGGCCTCCAGATAAATGAAGGAGCAATGTAGAACATAAAACCTGATTCCCTGTGTTGCTCCCGTTGCTGGTGGAAATAGCACAGTGTGCGTCTCACAGCAGCTGAACAATGACCTAGGTAAATACAGCATTCAACAGTTTACTGACCACGCCTGTGAACAGCAGCGTCAGTGGCAAGACAGAAGCTTGAAAGCCTTGTTCACTGAACCGTGCGGTCCAATATAAGTTTACAACCACAGATGAGATGGAAAGCACATGTGGGCATGTACCTGAGACAGCATCTCAACCTTTGGGGTTCTAACCAACCCAACAGCTATTTAAAGCCAGTGTGTGACACGTAAACTGTAGGAACTGCACATTAACAGGTCAGTCTGCCAGGCTTCACCAGCACAGAGTGCTCTTCCTGGGTACATGGCAGCACAATAACAGGTTTCTACATGCTCTAATTATCATAGGTTAGGGTTTAGTCACCAGCTATCTGACAAAGAGCTATTAAAGACCTTGACATTTAGAATTTCAGAGTGCTAAGCAACACGTGGCATGTTACTTCCACACTAAGCTTACAGTCTGGCACAGAAAAATAGAATTCCTGTCAATTTCATGTTTAAAAAGAAAGTCATGAGTGGATAGCAATGTGTTTATCTAGTATATATGAATCCTTTCATCGTATTTTAGCTGTTTGTATGTTAAATCATTTTGTCTTCAATCTAGGGCTACAATATCATTTTTATTTAAAATAATAATTTCTTTGCCATCTTAAATTCTTATATACACGTGTGTTGAAGCTGCGTTGACACAGTAGCTGTGTAGAGGAGCAACATGCTAACAACTACTCAAAGAGCTGCTAACTACACTGAAGCTATTTCACAACTAGTAAGTAATATGACAAACAAATGCACTCTTTACTTTGTGGTCTCAATGATCAGGTGCTTCTGGTACTCAAGAACTTGTACTCAGTTACAGTATGTACAACACCAACACCATCAGTTCTATTATTTGTCCTGAGAAGGAGTCATGTTGGTGTACTTCTTGGCGTTTATTGTCCCTACAGTGATAAACTTAAGACATTATTGCATCAGAAGCCAGTTTGACCTGAACAGCTGTTCTGCAGCACAAGCTGCTGCAACACACTTCCACTGAGTTCACAGTCAACTACACCTGAAATCAATACAATTAAAATTATATTCACCTCATCTATTCAATATTTGGCCTTCCAGAAAGTCCAATTCAGCTTTTCAATCAAAGTAAACCAAATAAACTTCTAAATGATAAACCAAATGGCAAAGGAAAAATGTGTAAACCCGTGATGTGATTTTTTGCAGTAACCTGTTGTCTTGTGTGTAAGTACATGTAGTCAATAAGGTGGGTGGTCTTATTGATCACGTGACAACGCTGTTTTCACAAACATTCTACCGTTTGTGTTCTCCTCAGGTCCGTAGAGAGGCCTTCCCGTGCTGGGACTTTCCCAAATAGCTTCCACCCTGGATCCCTCTGCTCCACTGGCCGACTGTCCTTCACCCTCCTGGCAAACAGGCTCCTGAGGGACCAACGGAGAGGGGGAATTAGGTCATTGTGCTGCAGAGCAAAAACTGCAAGACAAGCTATGATTGCAGTATTCACTGGGTCACTGTTGGGCCACCCAGCATTTCAACAACCTATGTGACATCATGTGAGCTGGCAGGCTGGTCACAGTCATAGGACGAATAAACTAGGTGTAGATCCCTTTAGACAGCAGAATGCTACATGCAGCAATAATTAACTATTATGGCTGCTAGAAAGGTGAGAAACAAGGCACCTTTGCTGCTTTCATTGAAGAAAATAACTTTTCCACTTCAAAATACCACTAGACTGTTTGCTCTACTCAAAAGTAAAAATGACCCGAATGCTCGAAATTACCTGCTGTTTAAATAACACATTTAGCCAGCTTTCATTTACAGTACCCATCAGAGCAGTGCTGCCACAGAGCTGTTAGCAGGGGCTTTCATTCAAAGCCTGAAATGAGCCGACCTGTGAAAAGATGTGAATAAACTGGTGAAATAAAAACCTCTCCTGACCAGGCAGAGCAAAAGGCTGTAACATCAAAGAGTCTATAGCCTGCTGTTTGTCTAGGCTAAATCCCACCCAGAGACAAGTCACCTTGGCAAATGCCTTATCTAATGACTTTGACTCCTGCATTAATGGTATTTACTATATTTAACATTATCAAGTCTAGGAGCTAAACAACCTGTCAGGGTAGTTCAATTCAGTTCAATAGCTCCATATAAAGTTATATCAGGGCTTTTCATACAGAGCAGGTCTAGACCGACTCTTTATTACAGAGACTCCCACCATAAGCAGCACTAGGAGACAGTGGCAAGAACCAGAACCAGGCTCTGGGTGGGCGCTCATCTGCCTCGACCGGTTGGGTAGTGGGAGCAACAGGTGGTTTGATAGCTGAAGGCTCCGGCTCCCATTCTACTTTTAGAGACTCTAGAAACCACAAGGAGCCCTGCATTCTGCCTGACTGTTAGGGGCTTCAGGATTTAGGCCACTACAGAGATGCTAGTACTGGAGAAATATGATCTCTTTTCCTAGTTCTTGTCAGTAAACGTGCCACAGCTTTTTGGATCAGCTGGAGAGTCATAAGGGACTTATTGGAGCAGCCTGATAATAGGGAGTTCCAGGCTAGATGTTACAAATGCATAGACTTCCTGTCATCACTACCATAGCGATGACAGGAAGTAACACACTGCCAAACATTGAGCAGACACATCTACAGGCTGCAGGCTTTGTTGTTTGTTCTACCCCCTGCCGTCACTCGGAAACGTTAAACTTGCAAGTCATCCTGAGCATCTCTATATGCAACAAACTGCGATGCTCTGTGCGTTTCATTCTGAGGGAAATAATTGTATGTAGGTAGGTAGATGAGCCTGGCTGATGACCAGTCCATCCTAGAGTCCAAACAGAGATTAAGTTATAAGCATATATATTAGCCAGTATGACCTTGCTATTATGAAGTTGGACCGCTACTATGGAGCATCCATTTGGGTCTACTATGTAGTCAGAGGGGGTAAAAGATACAGCCTTATTTATCAATATGGTAACGCCTCTCTGCATGCGGTGAAAGCAGAGCAGGGCCCTGGGGCCCGGCCTGGGAGCCAGGTCTAGCTCTGGGGCAGAGGATCAAACTTCTTCACTGAGAACTTCCTCAAGTAATCGGGACTTTGTGGGTTGGGGGCCAGATATTACTCCTCCTGATTGTCCCCTCCAGGTCGGTTGGCTTAGCCTTTAGCCTCTGGTTGGAGGCCTCCACCTCCTGATGGCCACTATCACGACTAAACCAAATTTGCTAACATCGGTGAATATAGCAGGAGCCAGAGGTTAACATGAGCTTTCAACAGGAAGCCCCGTTCATTCAAATTTTGTTTTTATAAAAATACATGAATCCTGAAGCACATTAAAAAAGGTGCAACACTGCCTCCTAGATGCTCGAGTACCAGTTTAGGTTGACTGTGTTGTGTTCAACACTGCAACTCGGCAAAATAACAACGTGGTCTTTTCTGATCCCCTAACCACTTCATCAGTACCAGACCAAATCTAGGTTTGAACTTCAAATGACCATGAACTTCACGGTCAATGAACTGCGTGAGCCGGTGCGGCATCTTTAACCTTCCAGTGGTAACACCTCAGTGTTACTTCTCTCGTCAGTCCAACACACGTTCTACTTAATGAAACTGTAGTACGCAAAGACAAAGCAGGAAGGGTATTTCCTCATTCTGCGGGTGACAGTTGAAAGTTGAATGACACAGATATTAAAAGCTGAACATTTCAGCTATATTCTGACACACTGAACACAGCAGTGACGGTTGTCTATCAGTGACATTTAGGCTTATCTTAGTCAGCCATTTTCAGAACCGCACAAGGGAAACACACTGAAAGGAAAACAAGCAACCACCAGCTTTGTCATACACTTTCTTTTCTTAGACAGGTAACCGAAAAATGCTGCAAGACATGAGGCGCCTGACACTCATGGATACAGCTGCTAATGGAAACTGTCATTTTATCTGCTGTAATCAAAGTAACTCCACCTGGAGAAAATAAAACAGGAAACAGCAGCTTTCAGTTCACAGAGAAGTGGGTGAGTGAAACAGATTGAAATCTGTTCTAAAGAGAGAAGAGTTTGACCTGCAAATTCACAAAAAATATAAAAATTCTCAAGGTCCACTTTTTTTCTTCAGTTTTTAGACACATTCATGACCCATGCTCATTATAACCTGCTGTCATGTGACCAAAGCTTGATACTCAGCTGAAGAAGAACATGAGACGTGGTTGAAAGGTCTACAAAAAGCCTGAACCTTGTGCAAAGAATCAAACCAGTATTTCCAAGGTCAAGAATTAACAGTCAAGAGCAAACTGAATTATTCATGCACATAACGCCCAAAAATATCTCCAAAGCAGGGATACGCTTAGGTGATTAACTGTAACCGCGCTTTGAACTATGGGGAGTGGTGAACTGGAGTAACCCTGTGAGGCGCCATAAAACAATGCTGCAGAGAACAAGCGAGTGCTACCTTTACAAAGCAAAGCCACCAAACAAATGTCCACAAAGCAGCAACATGATTTGCATCCAGTCCAAATGTGCATCAACGCGACAGCTGAATGGCTGCAGCTGTAACTAGGACGGCTAGAAAATCCTAAAGGACAAGAAGATTAGGATTTCGCAACACCTGTGTCTGAAAGTAAGGTGATAAGGTGTCGTGGTGGTTCACACGTTTCAACTAACAATGAAGGCACCTGGTAAGGAAGCAGAGAACATTGAGTTTGTCTCCATCGTGAAATGCATCAGAGAGCAGGGCGCAGAGCTGCCCCAAGCTATTTTAGAACAGTCAAACGGAACACACTAATTCCAGATACTGCTGTGTATTTAGTCCAGAGAATAGGCCACATTGTTCAGCATACAAAACACAGAGAGAAATCGCCATAGTGGTTAAGAAACCTTTTATGTCATCTGCTTGTTTGAGTTTTCCTACCTGTCAATGTACAGAAGAAGTGATGGGGCTGCCATTCTGCTGTCACCACAAATCCTCCTCCTCAAAAAACACAGACGGAGCTCAACTTAAGTAAAGGAGAGCAAGACCTCTGGATGAACTGAAAGCTCTTCTTCTTTAGTCCAGATGATTCAGGCCCATAGCTTCCATAGTTTAACCTCCCACACAGAGATATGTTCAGGCAGAGCGAGATTGTGGAAGGAAAGGCAATGAGAGGCTGACTTAACAAATGGGAGGCATGGCTGAGGAGAAGGAGTCTGAAGGGCAATGAGGGAATGAGTAACTTCACGTGCAGGAGGAGGGAGAACAGAGAAATGGCTGGGTAGAACAGGAAGGGGGATCAATGGAGGTACTGCCAAAACATGATGTACCACACGGAATTTAAAAACCTAAAATCAAATCACTGAAAAAATAAATACAACACTTCTGCATCTGTGCAAGTGACCAGGGACACTTCGTACCCGGGTTTGGTGTGAGGAGGGTATGCATCAGTGTCCCAGCAGCAACACCACTGACGGGCCAAACAAATCCACCGTGGTGCAAATACAATTAAAAGCCATTGAAATCAACAGTGATCTCATCACAGCCTGTGTCTGATTACATATGGAATTAAGTTTGTTCACCACTTTAATGAACAGGCAGTCGTGTTCTCAGTTGTATTGTAATGAACTAACCAAATGGTTGATAAAAACACCTTCATTTCTTTACATGTCGTAAACAGACCGGTGTTGTAGGCATACATGTGTTCACGAGCACCGTTTAGAACCGCAGACTGCTGCTTGCTACTAGCAGAGCGAGGTCTTGGAGAGCAAAGCTGACATAGCAATGTCACTTGTGAAGCCATGTCTGGAAAACTACTTAAATTAAATGTTTTTTATTTTTCCAAGCAACGGACTGGCCGATTGTAATTACTGGACTGACGTACCTTTGTACTGGCCCGGCCTGGGCCCTTGGTGCATGCCAAGTGTAAGGGACAATGTTATGAGGGTCTCCTTGCTGCTTGTTCTGACACATTCAGAATCGGTACTGCTTTTGCATAGCATCGCTGGTAACAGACG
Organism: Gadopsis marmoratus; assembly: GCA_036023855.1. Lineage (NCBI taxonomy): Eukaryota > Metazoa > Chordata > Actinopteri > Centrarchiformes > Percichthyidae > Gadopsis > Gadopsis marmoratus. The sequence goes on along the minus strand of JAVQJF010016891.1, from coordinate 24,306 downwards.
TCTCGCTTTGTAATATATTTTAAAAATAAATATGTAAATGCGCAAAATATCAGACAAAGTCACACTTCGACCTGCTGCTGGGGTTAAATGAAAAGTCTTCAGATCACCAAAGTCATTAGTAGTCATCCTCTGTGCACCATGGATATATGCACCAAATTTCATGGCAATCCATCCAAACACTGTTCAGCTGTTTCAGCCTGGACCAAAGCGATTAAACAACCAACTGACTGACCGACAACCATCCATACAGCCAGCCTGATGGTTGTTTTTGTACAGCATCATATCATGAAGTTATCTCAGGGCTTTTCATACAGAGCAGGTCCAGACCCACTCTTGTTATTAGTAACTGGCTAGTGTGGCGGACTGGTCGTCAGCATCTGCCTGGATCTCTTCTAGAAAGTGTCATTTTACTGCCCGTAATTTAGTAATACACAGATATTTTATACATTCTATTTATTATGCAAGTAATATGTAATAATCCTGTAATGAATACTAAGGGTGTGGTTTATTTTTTACAATTAGCTCGCTCTGTAATGCTAGAATTCCAGTTTTAAAACACTCTGTGGGACAACCCTGTCCAGTCACACACCCGTCATTAAACAGCAGGTGTCAGATTACAGCTGTCAAAAGAATTGTCTACCAGCAGCCTGGTCCAACACAAAAAAATCATTTGACTAGAAACCCTTCCCTGTTCATTAGAGGAAATCTCTGGACCTCCATGGAAAGTGAAATGAGGCAGAGCAGGAAAATAAAAGGCCTAAAATTAATTTAATGGCTACATGTTATCAAGGCTAAATTTTACAAGCACTTGAAGGAACTTCAAACTAACCAACCATTTCAACATGCTCGTAGGTATAAACTCATCAGTCATCGTCGCTCAAGTCTAACAAGTCTTTGGGGTTAAATAGAAACTGCTGAAGGATCTTGAGGCAACTGGCAAGTTATTTTGGCTTCATTCACCATGAATAGGTTGACTTGCTGCTTTGTTCTCCTGGCTTATTGCTCACCGTTTCATTCAAAGTTCTCAAGTTATTCAATTGTTAGATTTTAGGATTCTGACGGAGCTGGAAAAAAGACTAAATGCATTAGTTGTGACTAATTTGCCAAAAGCAGAGAATGTAAACTCTGTTCAGAAAACTGAAGTGCAGCTACAACAAAGCTGCATTAAACAATTATCTAAACAGTTGCATTCATTTTCTGTCGCTTGATCATTTCAGCTCTACAAAATACTTTGTAGTATTACTACAAAGTATACTAACCCTTAAATCAGTTTGCTCATTTCATGGTAAAGTAGGGACATTTATTATTTTAAACTTTTTTCTGCCTATGAATATCATACAGTGTTACCCCTAATGTTAGCTAACTCCCTCAATTTAGCATTTGCATAAGTACTACATAAACATTTCATGAATGGTTTATAACACTACAAAGTGTTGTGAGCAGCTACAAGGACACTTTTTATTTTAAACTTAATAACTTGACTCCCATGATACCACATTTTATATTATTAACCTCTGCACACCTGAATGAGTGTCAGGTGCGTTGGAGAAAGGCGCAACTTGAATACAACGAAAAAAAATAAGTTAAATGGAAAATATGAATTTTTTTATGTTGGCAAACACCTTTGAGGAGGAAAAGGATCAACAACCATAATGAAGGGAATGGAGCATTTCTGTTGCTAAATCTAAATACCCGTTGTAAAATATGAGAGGTTCTTCAAAGACTGATGTTCTGAACCGTATCAGAACTTACCTGTTGAACAAGCTTGCTAGAGGTCCCAGTTTGTTTTGCCTGCCATCCTCTTCCTGTTGCGTGACACCTAACCCCACATGCTGTCGTACAGGACTCCATAAGTCTCTGGGGTTTCCTGGTGACGATGACAGCGTCACATCAGAGAAGTGAGGGGCACCACTGTCATCCGTCTCCAAGGTAACAATTGCGCTGGAGTCAGAAGTGACGGTGAAATCCAAGATGTCTTCATTGGAGACTGATAGCTCGGTGCTCATGCTGGACACGCTGCACACAGAGATGTCATCGCTGCGGTTTAATGCTCCACCACCAACACTCATCCCTGTGCTGGTGGATAATCTGTGGGTGGGGCTGAAGAGGCGGATGGAGTCGAACCCGCTGCGGGGAAAGGTGGAAGATTTGCTGATGGCATTGCATTCAGAGGGATCATCATCCAAAGATAAAGTGGCAGGAGAGTCGTGACTCGAGTCCACGATGAGGCCTCCATCACCTGGGCGTTGGTGGCTATGGAGGATGGGCTCTGGAGGGTTGATCTCTAGAGTTGGGATACCGGAGTCATGGGAAGACAAGCTGTGGCTGTCCTGGTTCAGGTCTGAGTAGCTTTTCTGGGGGCTGCCGTAGTAGATTGGGGTAGAAGAGAGGGATGGGTTGTAACTTGGCAGGACGGGCTTGCTGTGCAGGGATGTGCTAGGTTCATGGCGATGATGCTTGGTGTGATCGTGGAGATCGGAGGCAGTCGGGTCTTTCACCACACAGCCATTCTCCACTATGGCTCCTCCAGACACACCTTCAAAAGAATGGAGATTCAGTGTGCTGACCAGTATTTAATTAACTAAAAGTTGTATTATCGTAAAAGTTCAGCTTAATTAATAAATGATCAATCTCTAGTGGTGTCCGTGTGTGACCTGAGCTCAAAAGGTGACCAATCATTTTACCCGTCAGGGCCTAAACTGTCGACTGACCTGCCAAACGGAGATCAATGTTGACTGATAATGATTAAATTTTTCATTCTGTCTTTTCATTGATTCACATGTCATGCTTATGGAAGGCTGTGTTAAGCTGCCTTTCTGGATTGTTTTTACATAACTTCACATCTAGGCCACCAAATGAAGGGGCTTGGTGGCCCGTTGGGCCAGTGCTTTGAAAATATTGGCATCCCTGCATAGTTCTTTTATTTGAACTTGTCTCATATTTACTGTGAAGCACAATGTGTGCTACATACTGTACGATACAATTATATGATTAATTAGTCAATAGAAAATGAATATACAACAACTTATAAACAATTAATAAATTATCTAAAGATAATATATCAACCAAAAATGTCAAACATTCACTGGTTCCATCTTTTTCTTAGGTTCATATCATTCTAAACTGAAGATCTTTGGATTATGGGCTGTTGGTTGGAGAAAATAAGTCATTTGAACACATCACCTTGGCCTCTGGGGAATTGTTTCCAAAGCTAATTATTAACCCTTCAAAGTCTAACCAATTAGTACAATTAGTTTAGGGTCTAATTGCTCAATGGTTTGGCAATATTATATGCATTAAGAAGCACAATATAAAAACTGCATTATTAGGAAATATCAAGGGCTCCTCTGAGGTGCATTTTAGATCTAAAGCCTTTATTGTTTGAGATGATCTGGTGTTTACATGCTGCACATTCCAGTATTCCTAAAGGTTTCTTCCACCTGATCAGGGCATCAGAGAAAACAGTCGTGGTGAAAGCTAACCAGGCTGGAACTGGAGAACAGGGCTATGTCATGCTGGAACACTGGAACCCTGACACACACTTCATGAATCCTCTTTGCTTCAGATGCATGTGACAGTATACACACATCATATTGTTGAAGCTGTATGTGGAGGAACAGAAAAGGCTTTGAACACACAGACTTGTCTGCCCAACACCAGGCCTAATATTGACACACAGAGTCTTACCCAAACTGTAAACCCTGGCCTACATGTGTCTGGTAGACTTTGTCCCAAAACACACCAACAGGTGGTTCCTGTGGAAATAATCTACAACCTAAAAAAACAATGTCACTCATAACATTTTAACCACTAAGCATTCAAATGTGTTACTTTATTTTTATATATATTCTGGTTTGAATATTTAATTATAAAATACAGGGTTCGAGCCCCCCGGCCTGCTGGGTGGAGGTGGCATGTTCTCCCCGTGGATGCACCTTAATCTGACTGATTCTGAAGGAGAACGTTTGTCCGTCTCTACATGTCTGCTGGGACTGGCCACCGGTCCACTTTGCCCCCCCTCCCAGATATAGATATGAATGGATGGTTTTATGTTATGTTTCCTTGTGTGGACCCAGAGGAGTTGCTACCTTGGTAGAATCCAAATAAATTAATTCAGTTAACTGTCAGCTGTATTTGGTTTTTGTAACATTTGTTCAGAACCTCTTCTTTTATGCTGTTTTATAAATCCATCTTGCAGGATGGTGGTGAGCAATGAGCCAGTAGATCAAAGTTAAACTTTTATCAGAGGCATTTTAAAAACGTCTCAAAGTTATTGAGTCAAAAAGATGGTAAGAATCATGTTTGTGAACGGTTTAAAGTTAAACCTAATGCTGATGTACCCCTGTGTGAAGGCTACAGTTTCAGGGCAGGTGTGTGTGTGTTCAGAAATACCACGGCGGGTGTGTCTCCGGTCCTGGGAGCCGCGGCTCGGGTTCGCCATGCTGCCGGTGATGCTACAGGTGGGTCAGGGCGGTCCATGATGCTGCTGTGGTCCATGATCCACCATCACCACAGACGGCACCGGGATGCGGTCATTTGTCGGGACAAACATAGAAATTCACGTCCAGATTAAAAGGTGAACATGAACACCATGTCGGACTGGACTTGCTCGCCTACTTCACTCGCTGCTTTTACCAGCTTCCTCAAGTGCAACCAAGTCAAGTTAAAATGCGGCAGACATGTTTCCGGTCCGACAGGGTCACTACAGGAGCGCGAACACGTCTCCGGTGACAACACACTATAGCAACAAGCGCATCGTACAAGTTTATATTACATCGTTAACATTTCATACCTGTCTCGACGGTTCCGCCGCCATTTTAAAACAAACTTGTTCCGTGAGTGCGGTGTAATCGAGTTAAGAACGGTCACCATCGATGGGTTCACCTGTCTGGACCTGAAGGCATTATTAATCGAGCCGACCTACATGCTTAAATCAAGTCATTTCCCCAGAACTAGTTACAAGGTTATGTTATAAACTACAATCGTCTTAAATTTATTGGACATGTAATAGTGTTTCCATTTCACGCAGGCTCCAGAATAGTGTTTTCCAGTTGCATTTCTCATCCCAAATGTCTTTTCCTGAGCAGGAGGCTGATTGACTTTGTGCAGTTAAATGTTTTACGGGTCACTGACAAACACAAAGAGTAACAAGAGTAGAACAACCTTTTTGATGCAGTGTCAACTTCACGTTCATGTATAGATATCATATGTGATGATATAGTCATGTTTGGAATAGCACCTGCCACTTATTTTCAAATACAAAGTATTCAAAATGTGCAAAGGAAATTTAATTAAACGCAAAATATATTGAATTTAATCTCCAGTATATCAGGATGTATCAGATTAATCAGCCTAATCTGAACTATTAGCCAAAAGATAGCATATATAGCCCAATAAATGCAACAGTGATGGTAATATTTCATTACAGCCTACTTGATGGATCCTGTAGTGTCCAAACAGTATAAAGCCCCTTTGGTTGTTTCAATGACAACCTACAAAGATTTTCAATTGATGTTTCTTAAAATGTTTAAAGCTTCCACTGAGATAAAGCGTCAACAGAAAATATGTGATGTGAATAATGGAGCTGGCTGTTCCTGCTACAGCATCCTCACCCTGCCCTCTAGTGCCACCATGAGGTAGTGCATATAAAATGTAAAAGTGCCCAATTGGGCAAACACACTAAAAAGTAAGAAGCACAAGTCCACAGGCTGAGGTTCGGTTTATTCCTTTATTAGATGTTGGAAAAAAACAAAATGAAAGAAAATAATTTACTCGAAATTAGAACAGATCTACTTGGGACAGATGGGATTTAGGAACATGGGAGGGGCGGGCATCTAGGAGGGGAATAAAAAGACCAGGGAAATCTCAAGTTTTCAGTGCTGGATATGTTCTTCAGACCACAGTGCAATTGAAACTCAGCAACCCTTTCAGTGACGTTCCTAATGCATATACCCATACTGAATGCACTGTCTCGCCATACATGTTTTGTTTGGCTTTTTAAACACGGCCTATGAAATGGAAGAATTAAATGGAGAAAGGTATGATACATTCCTTTCAACTCCCATGTAAGTGCTTTATGACTTTGCTTCTTGCACACATTCACTCAGATTCACACGCATGCAGTCATAACCGATTTAACCTCACTTGTTTTCATTAAAACCAAAATATTTTAATCCAACAGAAAAAGATGGAGTGTGATGTCTCATGCTGCAATTGTCGACACTTCTTCTCTCAGGTGTACCTCACTCAAAAGAATCAACATGCAAAATTAACTGAATGGCTTTTCTTGAAGGTTTACATGTGCCAAAGATATTGCATAGGACTCAGGGCTCTTGAATCCCCTTCTGAATTGCTTATGTAATCTACACTGGCTTACTTCTGAAAGTAGAGCTCTAAATGAATGAGTCACCTCTGTGATTTGCTTGGAAAGAACTCCTGCCAATAACTTCTCTTGTACAATCAAAGAAATGTTTAACATTAATGCATCAATGCACTGTTACAGGTCTTAGTGTATACATGCAGTATGCTTATATTAAAAAATTCCTGAGTGTCTGATGACTGTCGAAGAAAGGTGACAAGACCCTGAAGTTAGAGTACCTTTCGCTCAGCTACTGGGGGGTCCTTTTTCAATTGAAGTGGCACTGGACTGAACAAACTTTGGGCCTTTACGTACAATCTTTGCATTTGTAAATGAAGCCGTATCAAAAGCCATGCCTGCAATAGACACCTTCAACCTGCAGCACTGCATTACACTGCTGACAGATTTTTAATTGGCCATTGATGGAAAAGGTTTAGTTATCTGTGCTTCAGTTTCATGGTATGATGTGACAACTATATCACCCTGCTACAGTCCTCATAACCTATTTGAAAAATGTAAAGTTGAATTTAAAAAAAAAAAAGCTGGCATTAAGAAATGCACAATGCATTTATCTGCAGATGCTTCAACTCAATTTAATTTTCAAAGCACAGGTCAGAAGAAGGACCAGACACCTCAAGGGTTTTATAGCCAATTTGTTCAGGGTGTGTTGCACATTTAGGGGGCACAACATTTGCATTTTCTCTTGAGATAAACTTCTAGTACTCATTCTGAACCAGTGTCTTCACAAGTTCTGTTACAAACACACACACACACACACACACAGTGAGACATTACTCAATATTTCAACAAGATACATTGTAAACCAAAAAATAAAACACACACCTCATATGGGGGAAAAAGCATTTGTACCTTAGTGTAATTATGCCATGTTTTTGGTTTGACCATCGTTGTAGATTTGTTAAGTTGCAGCAAAGGCAATTAACTACCAGTCAATGTTAATTTTGTCCTTTCTGCTTGGGGACAAATAACTGAAAAGATGTGTAGAAAGGTGACCAAGTATTTCTGCTTCAGCTGTTAGAGGCCTGACAACTAAGAGGTTACCTTAAAATTAAAAACCAAGCAATATTAAGCAAGAACTGCAATCAGGCAAAAAGATATTCATAGAGTCTGACTGTCTGGACTACAAACAAAACTAGGCTGCCATCTATTTACCAGCCATATTATGGAACTGCAACACTTATAGCACCAGTAGTCTGTACCATAGAAATAAAAAATAAAATAAAGTCTCATTCAGTTGCAGAAATGACTGAAGTTATGTTTTCATGATGGGTCTTAACCCCCAACCCCCCCAAACTTCTTTTACAGCATTGCATTTCAGGTAGATGTATGAATTTGTATTTATGTATGTTTTTTTCCCCCCCCAACAAAACTCCTTTTGATTTCCTTTTTTATTTTGAGTTTTTTTTTATTTTAGCCTCACAAACCATATACTATGTCCACTGCTAGCTTCTGCAAGACTATCACCATTCAAAAATCAGACTCATTTATGATAACCTTTCACAAATGGGGAATTTAGGGATATTTAGAATAAAGACCACACATGCGCTACATCACATTCAGAAAGTCATCCAAACTATTTCAATTAAACTCTCAAATTCTTACACAAGTCAGAAATCTCAACATCCTTGAATTATCATTCTGAACACAAGATGGAAAGTAGAGGATGTGATAGCAGGTGTTTCACACAACATAAGGTTCAACTAGAAAAGAGGTGTGAGACTGGCTGGACGAACACACAGACACCAACTACCAGTATCCTAGTTCAAAAGCAAAACGCTGGCAACAAAACTGACAAGGATAGAACAAAAGATTGTCCTTACTACCTGTGAGACTTGAATGAGGACGAGTGTATAGAAGATTCAAATGAAACAAATTCTAAAATGCATGTCCGGACATGGCATCACTCAAAGACAGAACATATTTTTTGAGTTTTCCTATTTTGACTCACTTTTTGTTGATCTGATTGTTGATTACACAAGGTTTTAAGTTAGTAAATGAAAACCAGCAGGGTTATCTGTGGGGGTTATGGAGTGGTGTCTCAGAAAGTTAGCCTACATTAGCTTTCCCAGCTCTGAGATGACCCTGAAACTTTGCTGGTAGAGGTCCAGTCACAAAAGGAGGAAGGATTCCTCTCTCCAACAGGTGTCCTCTGCAAAACTGGAGTATTCAAACGTTGCTGCTCCCTGGAGAATAAAGGGTGATGCAAAATGGTTAGACTGCTGCAGATACATTTCCACTGTATCTCCTGCACTGGTTGTATTTTCTAACTGAACAGGGTCCGTAGGGATCCAAACCAACCATGTAGTGTGACTTTGCAACCATTTTTAGACACTTTGCAGTGTTTGTTAGCGGTCCTGCTGTGACCCTTCAGATTCTGTGACCTAATGAGGGACCTCAGCTCGATTCCACTGCAGATGCTTTTATCAAAAAATCACTCCGTGGATTTTAGTAGCAGTTATCAAAAATGGAGACACGATCTAGATAGTTCACATATTTTAAAGGGTGTAGAAAAAGCTCGTGGCCAGTAGTGTAGTCCGTCTTTTTCCATGAGCAACTCCTTTTGTGTCATGTATTTTAGTGTACAAAGTCTCCAGTCACGGGCCACCATTTCAACAGATAGATCGATCCACATATATAAACAACATACTGAAAATATAAATATGTATATAAAGTAGTTAAACTCTGCACAATCTTAAACATCTACAGTAGTAAAATGCAACACATGCATTAATATTAACCCAAAAACACCATATAAAAACACTGAAAGGGACCATTTTACTGCACAATCACTACACTCAGTACATTTTGCTGTAATACTTTTACCTTAGTATGGTTTAGAATGCAGAACTTTTACTTTTAGCAGAGTATTTTCAATGTGGGGTATTGGTACTTTTGCTGGTTAGCTTAACTGCACTGGTGTGTGAGCAGTAGTTACGTTACTTTGTAAAAGTGTGTAAATAAGCTCAGGTTGCAGCATAGTAGTTACTGAAAGGCTGCGTGTTGCGTTTGATGCCACAGAAGAGAAATATAAAGTTCTTGTTTATGTAACATTACTACGGCGCCTTCTTGCGGAGTTGGTCCAGACTGTGAAAAGAGCTAGCTAGTTAGCAGCTATAAGTCAAGCTAATGTCAAAATAGGCTAAAACCGGAGGTCTCCCAAATACCGTTGCTGCAGATCTGAAAGTCGCAGGTAGAGTAACCAACGTTATCCGATTATTGCATTTTCTTTTGTGATTGCTTTGCCGCCGCGACACGCGACCAGCGGAAACCCTAAAAACTCAAATATAACCATATGGTCATCTGCTGTAGGGCACATTATTGATATTCGAAAACATTCATGATATATCGCCCAGCCCTGGTTCTAGTTTGTTGGCAAAATAATAGGCAGAGACCATGGTTATTCCATCTTTACTAGTAAGTAAAATTTAAACAATGTCTTGATCAGCCCTGCTACCACTACCGCATACGAGCTCCAGACATCTAAGTCGTAGATTATTAAAGTAATAATACATGAAAACGTTTCTCAGCCCACACAAATTACTACAGTAAACTGTGTTGCAGTTCAGGACAGGTAAATAGAGTCCAATGAGTTGTATGTTGCCTAACGACTTCAGCTCTTAGAACAAATTTGTTGATACCGATCATCTCTCAAATTGACATAGAATAATGACCAACAAAAACACTGGTTTGATGTGTTGCAGATTTGCAAGTATTGCGAATAAAATGGTCAACGTTGACAATATGTTTTTGAAAACAGGTTTACCTGTACACTGAGATCCAGGGAAAAGGGGGGAACAGAGTGTGTTCTGCCACCAGCACTCATCTTGCTGGTTGCCAGTTCCTCCCTGTCCACTTACATTTAACAGAGGGAACTAAACAAGACAAATGAGAAGTGGTTAGTGTGTTTCAGTAAACTGCCGCCTGAGACATCACAGGTGGAACAGCTGATGACACATCGTGAAACACCGTGTTAGTCCAATATTTTATCATCATCATGAAATATTGATAATCTTAGGAGACCATTTTAAAAACCTCTCACCTCTGGAACATCTCCAACAAAGTCATAAGCAATCCCATACTTGGGGATCGGACCTGCTGGTGCACATAAGCAGGACTGCTTTTCTCCTGAAGATTCACCCTTATGAATCTCGATGACTGAGACGTCTGTCTCTCCACCTGCAGTTGATGCAGCTGCTGCCGTTTTGCAGTCTAAGCAAATCTCTTGCTCAGCGATTGGCAGGAGGGTACTGGAGCCCTCCTGTGAATCCAGAGAGGTCTGGGCACTCTTCTCCATGCCAGACTTCTTTAATCTGGGTAAGAACTTTCCAGATTCCAGTTCTGACTTCCCGTAATAAGGGCCCTCACATTCTGCATCCTCCTCCAGAGGTTTGAGATCTGCCTGAGGATCATCAAAGACGTCCACCGGCGCCACGACGGGAAAACTCATCTCCTCTTTATCAGTCTCAGCCTCAGAATCACTCACTCCACCAGGAGACAACTCTGAGGCTGATATTGGTCGGAAATGAGTCCTGGGGGAAATGCGAATGGCCCTGTACTGTGTCCGGTTGATGCCATATATTCGTGGGTGGAGAGCTTCGTTCTCAGAATCTGAGCAAAGAATAGATTTGGGCTTGAACCCTGGACTGAACGAAGCAATGTCCTCAGGCTCAAAAGAACACTCAACATGGAGGACTTGAGAGAAGGGATTGTTCAGGTTGAAGGATGCAAATGGGTATTCTAAGCCTCGCCCCTCACTACGCAAGCCTCCGTAAGATCCAAGCAAATCTTCATGGAAGATGAAAGAAAATCCCTTATTCAATCCATCTCCGCCTCCTCTAATGGCCTGGTCACTCTGCCCAAATGACACAAGAGGCCTCCACAGGGGCCTGTGCCCAGGGGCAAAGCAGCTGCCGGTGTTCATGAACACATCTGTGCCAGTGATGGTAAGCATGTCTGAGCTAGAAGCAGATGCAGCTGCAGCGGCACACTGTAGCAGGCTATCGTGGGTGTCACTTGGCGGCACGACAGCCCAATTCTTATCCCCACTTAGTGTTTTCAACTCTCCATACACCCCTCCTAGGATGAATGATGTACTCTCCTTGTCAGAGTTCAAGTCCCAGGGCTTGGACGGAGTCATGTAATCCCCAGCACCATCTAGTTTGTTTTTGGCTAAGTCTTGTTCTTCTTTCTTGCCTTCCCAAAGATGATACTCTGACCGCTGCACTGCTTTTTTCTGGGGTCCCTGAACTGGAACTCCTTTTGCCTCCACCTCCAGACAACTGCAGCAGTAACTGCTGGACTCATCTAATAGCCCCTCACTTGTTTTTTCTGCTCCTTGCCTTGACATTACAGATTTGTCATCTCCTATTGCAGTCCAAATGTCCTTTCTAATCCCTGAGCTGTAGTCATCACTGTGTTGGTTTGTGTTGTCCGAAAACATGCCAGCGCTGTACTGTTTACTCTCATCCTCTTCTAATGCTATACCACAAATGGACTCCAATTTCGATTTTTTGGTGAAGGTCTGATTGGATGATGTATTAACACTGACCTCTTCACACTTATGCCCAGAGTCTTCTTGCAAGAAATCCAAGATTTCATCCTCCAGATATGTACCAGAGAGAGGAGGGATTATACAATCAATCTCTTCGTTGCCAGTTTGAGCAGCATCCTCTGTTGGAACATTTCCTTGCTCATTGTCTGAACGAGTCTCCTCTGAATGTGACCATGGACTGCAAGTTCGTGTTGAAAGGTTAGAACAGTGTTCAGTTTCATCAAAGGCACTATTTTTGGTCCATATTAGCAAACGAGACTGTTTGTTAGAATGTGGGTCGAGACAGCTACTAGAATCTGTGTTGTTTTCGTGACAAACGGTGAGTGAGTCGTGGGGAAAAGGAAAAGTGGGGCTGTCATACTGCAGCTCAAAAAGAGAGAAGCAGGATGAGTTCAAACCAGATGGTTCACTGGTGGCTTCAGGAACAGGCATCTCCTCCAGATTTCCAGATAGTTTACTCAGGGTGAATGACACACTATCAAGAAGGGGGGAGAGCCGAATGGGAGAGTCTCCTACAAAGCTCTCTCCATCTATATCTTCTGATGTAGATGGTGAAAAACATCCCCACACTTGAGCCATGTTTTCAATATCCTCCATCAAGAATCCAACCGATCCCGAAGCTTGCTGCGAGTCTGCCCGTATTGCACTTTTCCCTTGCTGCTCAAGGCCATCTAACACTAAACAACACTCTGCCTCAACGTCTCTCTGCTCTTTGCTTTTTTGTCGAATCATGCTTAAGATCCGACTCTCTTGTATAGAGTCTGAGGCACTAGTATCCAATATGGATTGATAAATATCAACTTCATAGAAGTGACTGAATTCAGACAGATGCTTGTCATCTAAATCTCTACTATCCTCTGGCTGAGGGCAGCTTGAGGTCCCAGTGAGTTCAGCAGTTTCATCTTCTGCTTCGCCAGGCCCTTCCACAAAGTGCCCATCCACAAACGAGCCTGCTGCTAGGTATGCTCTCTGGTAGCTCTCATTGGCAATGCAGATTCCCTGGATTCTCTCTGGCAGACTTTCCATGTCAGTTGACAAAGCAAAGCCATCAGGAGAGTCTACCTTGCTTCGATATTTTGTTTCCAGCTTGCTTTGTCTGCTACTGAAAGGTACAAAATACTCTGTTATGGGCTCAGTGTACCAAAGTGGCTCCTCCATGTATTCCTTTTTGTTTCTGGCCTCAACTCCGGACTCTTTTGCTTCCTTCCTGCCTGGATCTTTATGAATCTCCTTCAGCGGTCTCTTCCCCTTTTTGTAAAGCTGGGGTTGTTTGGCAGCACCTCCAGCGGCGCTGCTACTGCTCCCTCCTGTGTTTCTTCGCAACTCTTTGTCATTTACCTTCAGCTGCCCACTGTTGCGTGTTCTCTTATTCTTTGCAGCCTCCCTGGATTTGTGCCTTATTCTAACTGCCTTGCTTCTCGATGACTTAGAGTCACCCTGGTTCCCACTTGAGCTTGAGCCTGCTTCACTAGAACCAGAAGACCAGGATCTGGGTCTGTATTTGCCCTCAGATCGATGTCTCGTCTGTCTCTTACAGTGGATGGTAGACTTCTCCTCCCCTGCTGCACCACCATGGTATCGGTTTTCTTTCTCCTTCTTGCTTCGTCGTTGCTGGCTTCTCTCGTTGGTCACAGTAGTGATGGTACCACATGCCTCGAGGTTTCGCTCCTTTGCAGCCTCACCTTCACTGTTGCAATCTTTTGGGGAAGAGGTGTCTGTGCTGGTCTGTGGGGCTGCAGAGGATGATGAACTTGAGTATGCGCTGGTCTTAGCCTTGTTCCACACCGTCATAATCTCTTGGAGACAAACGGGTTTCTCTGACAAAGGAGGAAAGGCTTCATAATACCTGCAGTCACAACAGAGAGAGAAAGCTTGATTTAAATGTATTCTTAGCAGTGGAGTTCAAATTAATATGGGTGTGTTGTGTAGCCACGTTTTGTAAACATACATATTCATACAGACAATATCCATGATGTCGCTTACATTTCCACCTGGTCCTTTGAAGAGGGGGACTCGGCTCGCTCTGGAGACTGAGCGCCATCAGATTTCTTCTGAATCTGTTTATCTTCTGTAAAAAACATTGAACATTAAGACTTATTCAACTTTTGCCCATCTTTCTAATCAAAAAGTTCTAAAAATTATAGTAAAGGGTATCACACAAACCTTTCTGTTTGTTTTGGATATCCTTTAGTTTAGAGCAAAGCTCTTCAACCAGGCTCTCAATTCCAGAGTTCTGCACATATGAGAAAAACAAAACAGATTTTTGAGAAGTCAAAATGAATATTATGAACAGCCACTAACAATTTCATTAAATGATGCATGCATATTTGGCAAAGGTCGTATGCCCAGTAGTGTGAATGAAAATAAAAATACATATCTGAAGACTACAATATAATCAAAAGGCACATCTTACTATATAACAGGAGTGTCTGATGACGATGTTGAAATCATGGTAGAGTATTACTGTTACTACATTGTAGTGATATATTATAGGGATCAGCTTGCCCAGGTATTATAAGGGGGGGCACTAAGCACCAGCCCTACAATATGTCTGGCTGTTCATGATACAAAAAACAAAGAATAGATATAAAAAACAAGCCACAACAAACACATAATACTTTATTTTCTAACTCCATGGCTGACGAGATCGAGTAGCCTTAGGTATGAATGCATAGTTCCCAAAAGATACTTTGACTCCTAATGTGACCCAAAACAAAGAATGAAAGGCACGCGGTTAACACAAGTCAAGCCAGCTGACTTCTGAGAGCTTAGGCATGCTCGGCTATGATGGTGCTATATATAGCTATGGTGCAGAAATGCTTTAAAAAAAATAAAATAAAAAAAAAAGTGATTGCCTCACAATGTATGGACACTCTTCACATTTACTACATATCCTGTTAGCTTACTGCCTTCTGAAATTGAGCAATAGGATACAGAAAAAAACATATAAACTACTAAGGTTTGACATAAACAAGACAATCACGTTAAAACGCTGGATTAGACCAAGTAGGCACTGTCATAGCAAAGCGTTTCAAACAAAGCACCAGTCTGGCCGTGTCTTTAGCTCATTTCCTGTTCACTCTTCCAGAAAAGAAGGATACTTCTTACCATGCCACCTCATGAAAAGCAAAGCAAAGTTTTCTCCTGCCCTGCATTTCCTCTTGCGTCATTGTGCTAATGCCGATCAGCTGACAGCCAACCAACACTGCTGCAATCCTGTGCAGCGTGTGCTGGTTAAAAAAAATAGACTGCATAGTCCAGTCCCCAGAGAGGAGCTCAACACACCTCCTCTTGCCTTGCAGACCCTTCCCCCTCCAACTTTATGTTGTGTCATTCTCAACTAAATCACACCTCCTGTACTACTGCTGGCCACACACAAAAAGGTCAGCAAATCTCTTCACTCGCACAAAGTTATGGAATAAAACGAATATACGCACATGCATTATAGGTGAAGATAGCATTATTTAAGTTCATGGATCGACTTTAAACAAATAAAACCTTTGGTAAATGGACTCTTACTTTTATAGAGCTTTTCAACCATTGAAACGGTTCCCAAAGTGCTGTAACAGTAATCTAAGCTTTAACAGTAGTCAAATTTACCCATTCACACACCGATGGGGACACAGTTGCCATGCTGCCTCCACTGGGGGCTTCTTGGGTTTCAGTGTCTTGCCCAGGGACACTTCAACATGTGGACAGGAGGAGCTGGGATCGAACCACCAACCCTGGGGTTAGAGGACCGCACTACCCTCTGAGCCTTTCCAATGAAGACTTGTGTCTATATAGCATTTTTTTCCAACTTTTCCCAATGAAAAGAGCGCGTCTGCACCCCCATGCGGCCCAGCACCTTTTTTTGAGCAGCCACTCCGAGCACTTCTAATTGAAAATCTCTGAACTTTCTAGAAAGGTGCTGTGGTGTCATCTCTGGCACCTTTTCTCGGGCAACAAATCATATATGAGATGGGGCTCGCCACCCTAGTAACCAGTGACCTGCGGCCGTGTCAGTCTGTCCTGAGCTGTATGATGCATCAGACAGACGGAAAACACTGAAGGTTGCTGGTCAGTGCTTTCATCAGCCTATGCACTGTAAGCTTGTTTTAAACTGTGTAGTCACCCCCTTAACGTCGCGTTAAGATATTGCTAAAACAAAACCCACGTGCAATGTTTTTTGTAAAGAATATAATCCCAGTTCTCCCCAGCACCCGGCCAGCATCTTTCTGCTAGGAAAAAAAAACGCTATGTGGACACAGGCCCTAACTGAAGGTGTGGCATGAGGTGTTGATGCATATACAGTGTAATGAAGATCTTCCCTTGTTCAATTCACATAGCTTTATTCTGTGCCTATTTATCGTGATTCGTGCAATTAATATCTGCATGACTGCACCTTAACAAGCAAGAGGAAATACTACAGTAACAAATTCCTGATATAATTAGACCAATTTCACCCTCGTGCCTTCTGTATTCAGAATTCATGCTTTCATTCAAACGTTTCATAAAAGACGAGGCAGGTCAAACAGTTCCGTCTTCCATGCATGAGTAATTACTGGTTTGCATTCCTCAAAAGCAAAAGTGATTCAGGGTTAATGATTATTTTACACTACAGAAAAAATAAAGCATAACTAGTTAACACCACTCCTCAAACACAGTGAATGACTGATAATGATGCTTACTTCATCAGATGCAGAGCGGAGGCATTGCACAGCAGCTTGCTTCTTCATTTCCTCAAGACTCAGGTCAGTCCCTCCTTTCTTCTTACTCTTGCCCCATTTCTTCCCAGTTCCCTTCTCCCAGCCCAAGAAGATGTCATTTTCCTTTTAGACACAAAACCCAGAAGTCACTCAAAGGACAAGCAAGTGTTCGAGTGTAGAACAAACATGGAAAGATATTAAGATTTCACAAATGATATACTAAATTTGTTTTCTATACAGGCATATATATACACACACCGTAACAATTTGCACACAGTAAAATGTAATGACAAATGAAAGAAATCAAAGGAAGGAATTAGTGGTAC
The DNA here is from genome assembly GCA_036023855.1 of Gadopsis marmoratus. NCBI lineage: Eukaryota > Metazoa > Chordata > Actinopteri > Centrarchiformes > Percichthyidae > Gadopsis > Gadopsis marmoratus. The sequence goes on along the minus strand of JAVQJF010016891.1, from coordinate 7,362 downwards.
AAATATCATGAGGTGGAAGAAACACCCCATTGTTAACCTCTCCAAGCAAATGGATGTCTTCCACTAACGAGGCCATTATATTCACACACTAACTGCCCTTTGTGAACACAGCCCACTGCATAACACAACCAATGACAATCATTTTCTAAGCTGTTTGACTTTATTAATTTTATATATAATGTTCCTTTAAGGTTGTGGGAGCCCACCTGGTCCTGCAGATCATAGTCGTAACTGTCATGCAGGAGAAGGCTGAGGACGTAGCGGGTGTAAATCATGGCGTCAATCCCGCACTTCTCAAGCTCCTGGCCAAGCCAGCTTTGTACTGGACCCAGCGACTGGAGCAAAGACATCTCTGAGACAGGCAGGGGGCCCACAAGGGAGTAGGGGCAAGAGAGGTTTTCAGGAGGAGGAGGACCGTCTGAATCGGTGCTCACTGGACGCATGAGACCTCAGGTGTTGGCCATTCTCAGGTGGAGCAGCATTGTGACGGGTAGCTAGCGTAGGGTGGTCAGTGAAGAAGAGCACAAAGACAGGACCAGGCAGAACCTTGGGAAGAGGGGCAGTCACTCCAGCAGGACGCACTGAAGGGGCTCTACATGGGGAGACATGTAGGATGGGGGGGGATTTTTTTTATTTTTTTTATTGCTTTGAGCAAAAAGGGGGATTTTACTCGTCAGGCATGGCTTATGCTGCTGAGCAAAACACAGGACGTGTTTGCGTCTCAGTCGGAAGGGTCCATTTTGGGGCTACGTCTTACTTCACCGGCACAACCTGAAACAGAGCAACCATGCATCAGTTTAACAAATACATATTTCAATATTGAATGCAATCATTTGAAAAAACAAAGATAATATTCAAAGGCTTTATTCACATACACCAAGAAAAGCCTCTTTATATTTCCAAAAAATGCACGAAGGCATGAGACCACTGCTTTTAGAAACAGAAATGGTGTTTTCTTGGATTTTAAAGAGGAAAGAAACCCACGGCTGAATGTTATGACAGATCCTGCCACAGAACTTGAGTTTTGTTCCTTATGCCAAAGGATTTTAATGTCTGTCTGATCATAGCCTTGCATCCCTGAAAGCTAATAGGCTCCTGAGAAAACACAAGCTGTGTAAATAATGCAGACAGCAGCCACAATCATGACACATCATGGGTGTAAATGTCTTGTCTTTAGACTCAAGAATTACTGACCACGTCATTTTGAAACACCTGAATAACAGGCTTTAAAGTACACCTCAAACAGGAAGCACCACTTTACTCAATACTACTTTTACTTATTATTCCCCCCCACTAAAATCACAAAAGACAACTGGTGCATAGTTTCAATTATGAAAAAGGACGTCTTGGATTGGTGCCCACGACAAAACAACAAGCAGTACAACTGTGTGGGCAACGGGCAGGAAAACGCCTGCTGTCAAGTGCATGTGCTTCATGTGGAAGCAGAGGATTTAGGGAACCAACGTGAAGAGCAAATGGAGGCTGCACCGATTTGATTGGCTGGCCCGGACGTCACTCAACAGTGGCACATTATAGATTGTAGAGACGTCAAAGGGCAAGAAGCTTTGCAGTATGAAAGCATACAATTTCAACAGCCATCACCCGGTCGTAGAATAGCGTTGTGTCAGTGAAGTAAATACAGGTGGAGCTAAAAACAGCTAAAAGCTTAGCTAGCTTCATCGATACCTGCTAAATATGGCTGACCAGTGTCTACAACCCAGCTGTTCCTTGTATGCAAACTACCCCCGGCAGCCAGCTTCTGACTGCTACAACACGTTACAGTAAAGGGCTGTTAACTAGCGAGCAGCCTGCTTTACTTCGGCTGTGTTGTAACGTTGTGTAAATATGCCACCTACGGACATTTAATCACTGCTGTGCTGTCGAGTGCCGCTACACAACAGCCATGTTTGAGGTTATGTGTTGCTGTCATTGTTATCACAGAATCGGTGATTTGGTAACAACTGAAGTGTCAGCTAACGTCGGTTAGCTTCACTTTGCAGTCGAACGACAAGGTTAGCTGGATCGCCGACCTTTAGCTTACAAGCTAAGTTAGCTACCGAGAGCTGCCCGTCTCCGATCATTAAATACTTTATTACCATTTACTTTACGTTGCCCGAACATGCATCAGGACGTCTCCCCGTCCCGGAGACTTACGTTAGTCTGCTACATGTCGGACAGGTGGACGCAGCTGCGTCTGTCCTCTGACATTACAGCACTGACGCGGCTCCACTTCATAGTTAGGTTAGCTAGCAGACAGCACCACGCGAACGTTAGGTGAAACTTTCAGAAGCCAAGCGGAGCCAAAATGACCGAAAGCCAAATGTAGCAGCGATGTTCAAAGTGAAACAAACGATAGCGCTTGTTGTTGTGACCGAGGGGGGGAGGAGCTGCTGCCCCGGTAGGCGAACGTTACCAGAAGACTTGTCAGACGTTGTCCCTTCAAACATGTACGCATACAGTCACACGGCGAGAGAGGAAGCCGACTAACCGGGGACAGAAGACGACTCCCAGCCGGGTTACTTACCGGCCCTGGGCTGAAGTAACGCGGCGCAGCGAAAGGGGAGCGGCTACTTCTCTCCCGCTGCCGTTCCGAGCTGGAGCTCTGGAATCCGCTGCGGTAGCATCGCGTATCATGGACGCCGACAGAAATGGCGCTGTTTTCACGTCCAGTGCTTCTTCAACAGCATCAAGGAAACCGGCGACATTCCGGCTCAAACAGGAGGAAGGTCATTCCTCCATGACACGTAATACGCAGAGCCACAATGTCCGCTACAAAACGCCAGTTTCACTCAGAGAAGGGCCTCTGAACGTGCCACCCTCCGCGTTCGTATCTAGGCAACAAGGCAAACCTCTGCCGTTTGATTCCTCCGCTAGGGTATTGCATCAGAAGCCTAACTAGTACTCTTATCATTTGTACTCAAACTATAATAAAATGATTCAACTCAGCACTGGAAATATGTGTAATATAATTTTATAACTTAGAATTTGATATTTTGTAATATATAAATGATTAAATCTTTTTTTGAGCTTCAGTGTAAAGACATTTGTAAAAATAAAAACACAGAAATAGCTTATGACCATAATTCTTTATGTCTAAATACACAATATGCATGGCACAATGTGGTTTTACAGTTTGTCATATTTCTTTATTTACTGTGTGTTTATCATGTATTCATCATATAATGTTAATTGTGTTATATTACACAGAGTACATGCAGAGTATCCCTGCAGCTTTACTTGTTACTGTCTTAACATTTTATCTACACACAATACCATCACTGCTGTCAGTACTGCTCCTTACCCTCCTGAGACCCAGCCTATTCATCTATGTCCTCTGTAGTGGACATTGGTTTTTGGTCTATATCTTTTGACTACTAAGTCCTGCTGTGCTAAACAGAGGACATCCTGACATTTCAAATGATATCTCATGTGTTTGGGTGGAATGAGGGGAACATTGTTTTCAAGACAAGAAAAATTCAAATGGAAGATACTTTTTTCCTCGGTTCTCGGTTCTCAGGAGGTTACCGTACCTCCTAACTCCTCCTATTACTACAACTGTGGTGTTACCATTACTGCCAGTACTTTTTATAGCATTATTCCACAAGAGTAGTGATGCTGTAATGTAGTATAGTGGCAAGTTGTAACTTGAACCAGCAACCTTCCCCTGCCTCTCAAAGCGTGTAGGTTACCACTAAGCACTAAGTGTGTGTGCATGTTGGGGTTGGTACTTCTAATTTACACTGACCACCTGCCCCGATCAAGGGTCCGTAGTGTGGCACACTTCATCTGGCCTCTGACCCCAGGAATTATGACCTCTGGGACAAAAGGAGTCAAGGCCTACTGACCACACACACATTCCTGTGCGTCCTTGCCTCCTTGCTGTATCTTTAAGTGTATGGGATGAGTATGTGACAGGAGTGTGCATGTGCACATGAGAGCAAACACAAAATAAAGGCAGTGTGTGTGTCAGAGGTGTGCACGCTTCTGTGAGTGAAACAGAGTGTGTATCTAACAGCTGACATGTTATAAATATCTGTAATTCTACTACAGTTTCCACGGTCCCTCAGGGCCATTTAGCTGACTAATACTGAGTTCTGCTTTTGATCTTTATCTGAAGCCAGTGCACTGCAGCCAAAGGCTGAACATAAATGTATCCTTTGCAACACAGAGGCCTGATCCATGAGGAAGTTGTGTTTGTTTTCACCATCAATACACTGTGCACACACCGCAAAACATCAGTTTCATTAAGTCGTGCTGTCACCGTGTGCGTTTACAGGGACCCTAATATTCCACTAATCATCGGAATAATAGTCCAATCAGAATAAAAATGCCTCATGTAACCAGTCAGAAAAGACTGACTCGATCCGGCCCGTTCAGAAGGGTTGAGAGGGGGTGTGTAAACCTTTGATAATTCGTTCAAGATGAAAATATTAGCACTAATATTAATATATAAACGTGTTAATATAGAGCAAGTCTAAACCAACTCTACATGTATAGACCCAACATTTCCACCATGAGCAGCATTAGGAGACAGTGGCAAGGAAACACTGCCTTTAACAGGCAGAAACCTTGAGCAGAACCAGAACCAGAACCAGGCACTGGGTGGGCGGTCATCTGCCTCGACCGGTTGGGTAGAGAGAAAAAAAGAGAGATAATCAGGTAGTTTCTCTCTGGATGGAATAAATCAATAAATCAAAAAACCCTTCTTCTCTTATATTTCCAAGAGATTAGACACTTCACAGCCACAGCAGGTGGAACCGTGGGGCATGTAAACACGTATCTTATCAGATCACTGTATTTAGCTTCCATGTAAACATCTCTAATCAGATTTCAGTTGGACTGAAGAAATATTGTCCATGTAACTGCAGCGACTGAGCTTTGAAATGCTAAGATGAAAGACCCGATACCAGAGGTGTTAAGATGAATTGTTCTTGTCACTGTTGTTGTCTTTCCTGATAAAATCTCATCAGACCCTCAGCTACAACACAGTACCATGCAACGACTTAACGTGCAGAGCAACATCTCCATCTGCACTGCTCTTTGCTCTGACAGCTTTCTCACTTGTGTTAATTGAGAGTAAATTTGGAGCAGATGGCACAGTTTAAAGATGCCCCATAATCCTCTCAGGACGGGGGTTAGTGTGATGGGGGAAGGGTGGGGTAAGAGGCCTCTGGGTGATTTCACTCCAAAGCTTTAGTATTGCTTTCCACTAATATCAAGTTCACGGTGCAGTCTGAGGTGAAGATGGATATCATCCCCCGGGTGGGGCACTGAGGTAAATTCTTTTGTTAGTCACGATTGTCTTAGAGAGCTGTAACATAACTTCCAAAAATTAAAGATTTAACTGTGCAAACGATATATTAAACCTAACTGTTAATCCTCTTATAAAGGTAGATATTTACACCAATCAGCCGTCACTCTGTGACCTCTGACAGGTGAAGTGAAGAACACTGATTATCTGGTTACCATGGCACCTGTCAGTGGGGGGGACATATGAGGCAGCAAGTGAACATTTTGTCCTCCAAGTTGATGTGTTGAAGCAGAAGGATGGGCAGCGGAAGGATGTGAGCGACTTTGACAAGGAACCAAAGTGAGATGGCTGGACGACTGGGTCAGAGCATCTCCAACACTGCAGCTCTTGTGGGGTGTTCCCGGTCTGCATGGGTCAGTACGTGCTAAAAGTGGTCCAAGGAAGGAGAACCGCTGAACCGGAGACAGGGTCATGGAGCGAAGGCTGGCCCGTGTGGTCCGATCCAACAGAAGAGCTTCCGTAGCTCAAACTGGTGAAACAGTGAATGCTGGTCCTGATAGAAAGGAGTCAGAACACACAGAGCATCGCAGGTTGTTGCACATGGAGCTGCGTAGCTGCAGACCAGTGATAATGTTATGGCTGATAGGCGTATATTAGTAGTTAACTTTAGTTTTGTCTGTTAGCTCAGTTAGCTTTGCACGACTTCCACCTGGCAATGACTGGGTGTAAATATTTAGTAACATCTAATCACTAGGTAAAAACTAGCTTGCGTCCTACTAGCTTCTCACTACCAATCAGGGTATTATGGGTAGAAGCAAAGCAACATGACTTTGGTTCCTGTTTCTTGTCTTCAGTGCTGTTTACCACTGTCTGGACTCTGTATGCATGTCTGAGTGCATTTTCATGTGCTCTCATACAGACTGTGACTTGTCTGCTGGCACTCAGCTAGTAAACCACTCCTCACCTTAGGACATTCAGAAAGAAAGACTTACTCTTCTGAACACAACACATAATATGTGTAACCCTAACCCTCCATTTGTTATGTGTTACTGTAGTCATGCACAGATACCTAGGCAACATTAAAACAGAAAGAAGGGAAGGGGTGTAGTGTTAATTTAAAGAATGCATTCTAAGAATTTGAAGTATAAGAGTTGATTATGATGCATTCCTTTGCAGAGTGCATAGTGTGTTTTCTGTCTCTTTGTTTCACAGGAATCTGATCAACAGGATTTCTTTCACATCTGTGGTCTTAACTAGGATGCTGCAATGCTAATGCTAACAAATTCGTGTTGTTTTCGGCGGAAGCTTGAGTTAAGACACATGCTTCATGCATGACATGCATTTTCTTTCAACACACCTCAGCCAAGTGTAGAAACCCTAAATGAGTTGTGGACTACAGGAGAGCGCACCCCCCGCAAGCTCCTCTGACCATCAATGGTGCTGCGGTAGAGAGGGTGAGCAGCACCAAGTTCCTGGGTGCGCACGTCACAGAGGACCTCTCCTGGACTATTAACACCACATCACTAGCCAGGAAGGCCAACCAGTGCCTCTACTTTCTCAGCAAGCTGAGAAGAACTAGAGCCCCGGCCCCCATCATGTGCACCTTTCATAGAGGCACCATCAAGACCATCCTGACCAGCGGCATCACTGTGTGGTACGGCGCATCACGTGCCTGCATCACGTCCTGCCTCCCTCAAGAACTGCACAGAGACAACATTCACTTTTACCAATGTTTAAGCTAATTCTTAGGGGTGTGACATTATTGCGTTAATTGCGATTAATTAATTACAGTCATATTTGGCGTGTTATGTTTTTTAATCACGTTAATCTAATTTTTAATCTCCAACTTTACTGTTTCTGTATGCGAGTTGCCTTTTTATAAAAGGCGCTTTTATGTGTTGGGCTTCTTGTGCTTGAGTTGTTGGGGGTGGAAAACAATGGTCAGTCACACCCGGAAATGGACATTGATCTAATAGTCTTTCCACAGAATCCTTTTTTATCCGATCATTATTTAATAACTTTTGAATTACTGTTACTGGACTACACGCCATTATTCAAACATTCCTACACTAGATGTCTATCTGAAAGTGCTGTAGCTAAATTTAAGGAAG